>LPNX010984301.1:21946-78055 GCA_001517045.1 Pseudotsuga menziesii | reverse complement strand
TGGGATCCAGCTTTTACACCTATGGGGGATTTGTTTATTTTTGGTAAGCCTGCTTTATGCTAGATTTGGATGCTTCCTCATGCATTCGATTTCTTCATGTATTCAATTTATTCAGCAGCCTATGATATTATAGGTTTGGCTATTGTACACTCAGTTAATATAATTTTGTGTTACAGCTCCATATTCAGTTTCTCTTGTTAGCAATTTTGCATCATCAATTGATAATTGTTGTGGGTAAAATTAACCTATTGCTGGCCTGAATTTATACAAAGATATACATTCTAGAATGATTCTTGCTGGTAAAGTTCAAAGATGAAGAAAACGTTGCAGGCCATGGCGAAAACCCTCTGAGGAGTTGTTTTCGGTGTCCCTGTTGTCAAAATCCTTAATCAATTCATCATGCGTGCTCCTGTTCTTGGTTTTTATTTGATTTCATGATCATGGTGGATCTGCCATATCATAGATTTTTATGATTCTCATCATTATACTGAAACTGTTTGTGTGCCATGTTTCGAGGTTGGTCTCAGAGGTCTAGGAAACTATCAATATTCCCTCCATAGAGGGAAAAAGGGTTGGAACATGTAAGAATTTTGGGGTTATGTTTTATTGAGATCCATTTTGCTAGTAAATTTGCAGATCCGAGTGCTTGTTGTTGTTGCGGAGATTCCTGTGTAATTCGTAGTTTACAGTGTGTTATCTTCCATCCTCTATTCATGTCTTCTTGTTTATCTTTCCATTATGTTTTCTTCATGTTTGAAATAAGTGTATAATAGTACAGAATTCATCTAGTATGCTATGGATATTGTTTTCAGGTATTCACCAAAGATTTTCTGTCCAAAATTGAAGCAGAATTCATCCTGTAGATGCTTTGTGTCGATGGATTATTCATGTTCTCTCTCCTTCACTAGAAAAAGAACTATTTGACTGTAACCGAGTGTTACCTTGCCTATGTATCTACTCTTGCAAACCATTATGTAAATGATTTGTAATTTGTAACTCCATAGCCCAATGGTGGTTTCCATGTTTCAACCATTCCCACATCTGAATTTGTTTTATATTTAAATATGGCCTTGATATAAATTTGTTGAGAGATCCCTCTTTGGAAAGGTAAAATCTAGATATGATTTCCTAAAGTGGTTCTATTTGTACCTTGGGGTTCACCCTCTACAACCTAGGGTGTAATTCTGAGTGATAACAAGGGGGTTGTAACCTCCTTCCATTTTTAGCTAGAGAATTGAACTCATTGTAATAAGGGGGTTGTTTCCTCCTTCTAGTTGTTGTTGGAAAACTATTATTATAAGGCTTCTGTGGTTTTTCCCCCATGACTTGGGTTTCCATGTAAAATCTCGTGTACTATGTATCATGCTATGTTTCTTATGTGATGATGATATGATTCTGATAATAATTTTGATTATGATATAATGATAATGTGATAATGCATAATATTGAATAAGTTATTGATTGTTAAAATTGAAAATGTAATAAAAGTTGTGCACACTGATTCACCCCCCCTATTAAGATACCTAGTGTGTCAAAAAATACTTCCTTATGGCTTGTTGTGTTAGTCACGGAACCTTAACTACTTCCTCTTCCAGTGCATCTAAGTAAAGGTAGAACGGAATATTGTTGGTTGATTTCCTTTCTTTGTCATTGAGTGCTCATAATTTTTTATACCTTTCTTCTCGGAATGCATTGACAACATCAACCTCCCTTCCTTTGTAGTGTGTTTATTCCATCCATTCAACCAGCGTAATGAGTATTAAGAGACATGAGTATGTAAATGGATTACTGCCCTCTTGCTCTAATATTGTGTCCTTCATTAGCTCATTCAATAGGAAAAGGGACCAGTTCATTTGTACCCCTACTACGCATTGTTATGTTGATGTGATGACCCCCGATGTACATTGGTGGGGTTGATTCTTCCTTATGATCCTTATTGTCAGCAATTTTACTACGATTATGATCACTTGATCGTTAATTGTGTCGATCACATAGGCTCTAGAATCCCTCTCGGCCCCGTATTTTTTTCTTAGCTTTGTTGCCATTTTCTTATCAATGTCCTTTCCTTGTAAGTGTTGCAATAGATCAACCCCTACCTTGGGTAGGCTTGTGATCTAGGATATCAAGTCAACTATAATCAGGATCTTCGTGCCCATCCATAAATATCCATCGTGCAAGCAGGCCAACAGTCGCTGCACACATGCATTAAATTCTTTGGATCGTCCAAAATGTGGCATATTATTGATGATCAACAACAACCCAAACTGTTGCAATTCCAATTCCCATTGTGCTGCCTCTCTGGGGATAGGACCTCCTTCTCCATGTTTTATTTCCTCATACGTTCCCTTGGTGCATTTTGGTAATGCCAATATGTCATGGTTGTTGTACTATAACTTCTACATTCACGGCACTATGTTGATCCTCACATGGATGCCCTTAGGTGTTGCAGACATCTTGATGGAATACTTGGAATTTTTCCCAAGTCATATTGGAATTTTTGCTACCGTCGGCCTAGTAGTTTTCCACTTGTTGTTGTTTCCTCTTCCATCGTGGTCGATGGACCTACTTCTCCTTCTGATATAGCCACCCTTGTCAAGCTCTGACTCATCTTGGTTCTTCTTTCTTGATTTATCAGATGAGTGGCACTCCTTTTCTTCATAACCGACCGCACTTGTGCAGAAACAATCTCCAACTGTTCCTCCACTATGTCTTCCCTCACAAATGGTGTTTCATGTGTACTTTGCTCAAAATAATATGTGCCATGGCCTCTATAACACTTCTCTTCTCTCTTACATTTCTCTTTGCTATGACTCTTCTCCTCAACTCACATAATTGGTTGAACCTCAACTTGATTTTATATCCTCTGATCCTTTTGTGCGAGATATTTGAAGCTTCAATGCCAAATCCTTCATTGATTGACCAGATCCTACATCGATTCTGAAAATATACCGCACACCTTGGTTATTAACTGCATCATTTATTGCTTAATTTGACAAGTTCGCACCTCGTCAGATGTCGAAAAGCTCCAAAACTTGTCGCAGTTCAAATTTTCTCATCATTTTTCTTTCTATCGACGGAATTTCCTCCATAAAAAAAATTCCATTCACAATTGTAGTGGGGCCCGTCAAATTGAAATTTCCTCTAATGCTAAGGACCAATTTTAAATTGAAATTTCCTCTAATGTAAGGACCAATCCAATGCATCTGAGGATTACCTGGGTGTTTCACAAACTTAATGTCGTAGAGAAGAACTATGTCTCTATGCAAAAAGGGTTTTTTATTTATGTGGTGATCATGTCATGCCTTTTTTTTATCCTTCTCTACATGCTGATGACAGTCTGCACTAAAGTGATCCTCTTCAAGTTGGAATCACCACTTCTTGTCCATAAACCAAATTGAATGGTGTCTGGCCTGTCAGTCTTTTACATGTCTTTCTGTAGGCCCATAATATCGCATGGATTTTCATATCCCAATCGTCACAATTTGTGCTGCATACCTTAGTAAGTGCCTTTTAAATATCTTGTTGAATGCCTCAACTGCTCCATTCACATGTTGGTGATCTGGAGTAGTTCCCTTGTGTTGTATCTAGAACTCCTCGGTCATCACTCTGATTTTTGTATTGATGAAATGAGCACCTTGATCGCCCATCAATATATTAAGACATCCAAATTGGATAACCACATTGTCGAAAAGGAACCTTACTGCTATCATGGTTGTACAATCCTTACCTGGTGCTACCTCAGCCCATCCCATGAGATAATCAGTCGCAGTGATGAAATATCTTGCACCTGTTCTTTTTCCTAGTGCATTGATAGTTCCCACAAAATCAACTACCCAATTTTTGAATGGTTTTAGTGTTACCTATGGTAATAAAGGCATCTCATCTCTACGTGATGTTTTTCCCATTCTTGGTCATACATCACAGCTTTTAGCGTAATCTGTTTTGCTTCCATGTATTGTTGGCCACCATAATCCAATTCTGAGTATTTTTCTAACCATTGCATTTCCTCCATAATTCCCTCCTACAATCCCACCATGTGCCTCTTCCAATACTCTTTCCTGCTCGTTCTGAAGAACATATCGACATAGAATTTCATCTATCCCCATCTTGTATAGTTTCCATGTGATTAGTTGGAAGTCAACGACCCTGAAAACTAGTTGTTTCTTCTGACTAGTGGTGAACTCCTCATGATATTTTCTTGTCTCCAAAAATTGAACATTTTTTTTGTAATGGTCATCAACCATTCCAAATCTAAACATGTGTGCATCAGGCAAGTCAACCTCAATGTTTATTGGTTCTTCACCTGATTCTATTCCTGATAAATGATCGATCCCTGCATTCAACCTTCTGGGTTTCACAATAATATCAAAATCAAATTCTTGGAATAGTAGAAAACACATAGATATTCCCCCCCACATAGGCTTATTAACCAAGTACTTAAATGCTGAGTGATCCGTAAACATTTTGAAATTTCCTCCTAACATGTAGTAGCAAATTTTTCAACACATACACCATCATCAACCCTTCTATTTCTGTCGTCGTGTAGTTCTTCTCTATAGTAGACAACTTCCAAATTGCAAACACAATCGGGTGTTCGATTGATCCTTCTCTTGGTTGGTCCAATATTAATCCTAATATGACTAATGAAGCATCGACATGGACATGGAATTTCTTTGTCCAATCCAGAAAACCTAATATCGATGTTGAGACCACCTTTTGCTTTAGTGTATCGAGGATCCTCTATCACTCATCATTCCATTCAAACTTCGCATCTTTCTTCAATAATTTCTCCATCGGCGCAGTGATCATTGCATATACCCTTATAAACTTCCTGTAATACCCTATTTGTCCCAATGTTTCCCTCAACTATTTTACTGTCCTTGGTGTCGGTAGGTCTACAATTATCACAATCTTAGTAGGATTGACCAACATACCTTCCTTGCATACAATGTGTCCCAATAGGATTCCAAATGGTCAAAAAAATATACATTTCTTCAGATTCAGTGAAAATTGATGTTGTTGACACATTTCCAACATCATTCGAAGGTTTGCAGTATGGTCTTTTACCAAACCATAGACGGTCCAGTCATCCATATATACTACTAGGAATTTATGAAGGAATACTTTGAGTGTAACATCAACTAACCTTGAAAAAATTGTGGGCACATTCTTGAGACCGAACGAAATCACTGTGTACTAAAAACATCCCCATTTTGTCATGAAAGTAGTTTTGTGTCTATCCTCCTTCACAATGATTATATTATCATAGCCTAAAAATCCATCTGTAAATGAATAGTTTCCCTAACCTCCAACTCCTTCTAGCACTTCATTAGTAAATGGCATCAGAAATGGATCATGAATACTTGCATCATTAAATTTCCTCAGATCGATGCAGATTCATATTTCACCATTATTTTTGTCTCAAAAAACCATCGGACTGATCCATTCTGATTCCTCGATAGGATAGATATTCCCTGCATCCAATATTCATTCTAAATCGGCCTTGACGCGATCTTTGTATCTCAGATTCAACCTATATGGTTCCTGATTTACTGGTTTTGAATAAGGTTTCAAAGGAATCTTCATTTCTTCCAAGTCCCCTGAAATTCCTTTCATCTTGAAAAATTTGGTTGGAAATAATTATTGAAACTCATGTAGTAGATCGATAACTTTCCTCATCGCTGAATAATCCCAGTAATATCCAATACTAGCAAACTTCAGGTCTTCTATTGTCCCAATATTGACCTTCTTTATCTTCATCTGTAGTACTGGTGTCCACTATGATCTCATTGGTAGTTCAGTCAGAACTATCTCCAATACTTTTTCATGGATGTCCTGTAGTGCACTATGGATGAATGGTTTTTTGTCCGCAAAACTGAAATTATGGTTGAAGCTAATAGTCATTTCTTCCCAATTTGTTGTTTCCCTTCACATATTTACAAAAAAATACCATTTTCATGGTATTTTGTCTAGTAGATGGATGAACATGTGAACACATTCCTCCTTTGGCCTCAGTTCCCATGTTGTTTGGCATGTTATCAGATGGTCGCTTCGATCATTTATTCCATCATATTTATTTCCTTAGTAGTATTCATAGTCCCTGAATAGAACTTCTATCAATCATTGGAATATTTTCAAGTATGTTATCAACGCCTTGTGCGTATCCCACAATATTGCTAGAGTATCCTTCAATGCCTCTTCTAGTGCCAACAAGCATTGTGATTCAGATATTTTGTATTCAAATTTGTTGATGAAAACTGCCAAATTAGGTAGTCCTTCGTATGTCAGAAGATCAGATACTTTTGTCACCACCCATCTTAGTGACTTAGTGATTCATGCACACTTCCTAATTAATACTTCATGCAACCAATTCTGCTAGTTCTTTGGTGCTTCGTCAGAGTCTGAAGATGCTGAGTTGATACTTCGCCATCCCAGCTCTCCATCGGTGGTGGGATTGATGTAGTCTTCTAAGAAATTATAGGAATTATCACATCCTCCCGCAACTTCATCTTTTATTGGTTCAAATATCATTGTACTTCAAGGGGATCCAATTGGGCAATGAAACTTGTGTCATGACTCTCGAATTTCATTATCCTTTTCTTGAAATTGATAACCACCAATTTTTTCATCGCCCAATCGATTCCCAATATCATAGTCTATGGGATGGTAATGTCTTCTATCTTGATAACATGGAAGTATACACACATCTTTAGTCCTTCCACTTCAACATGAATTCGAGGTACTCATCCAATTGGAGAAACCTTGGCCCAATTTTCCACATGAAGTTGTATGAGGGACCAGACTAACTACAACTTCCCCATCCTTTCCCATGTATGCTTGGTTAGGATATTCACATCCGATCCTAAATCCAAGATGAACGAGTCTACATCGTATTCACCCATCTGGACATTCATTCTCTTTTTTTTTTTCTTTTTCAACCAATTGAGTGGGAAATATTGTCTCTTCTTCCTATCGATACAAAAATATTTATATATCTGCTAATCCATCCTAATATTTTTCTAATGTTAGACAACTTTCTATAAAAAAATTCAAGGTACTGGCCTTTCTTTGCGACCTTGGTGAGCTTGTCAACTCAAAACTCAGTGGCATATTGTAAATGGGTAACTTACCATTGTCCTTGATCAGAGTGTCTTTCACTTTGAAGAAGGTTTCTTTCTCCATTTCCACATCAAATTACACTTTATTTTTAGTCATAGGATGGACATTTAGCAGTGGTCCATCATCTCATGTCGTAGTTCCTCCTTTTGTTACTACACCGACATGTACTTGCTAAGTCCTTAGTTCACCCAATATCTTACCCACATTCAATCTAGGATTTTGATTATGATTTTCATTATGGTTCGGTCCCGGTTTTGATGCATTCTTAGCTTTCCATTTTGCAATTAACTATGTGCATTCTTCGACAGTGTGATCTACTGTACTACAATAAGTACACTAAGATTCTAGATTCAGACAGTCCCTCTGGTAATTCCCTACCACTCCATAATTATAGCAAGTAACCAGTTCACGACTTCAACCAATAGTTATTCTGCGACCAAATCCTCCATTATGAATTCCATGAAATCCTCCTCGAAATCCTACTGGTACAGGGGTTGCTTGTACTATGGCTAGTTGAATTGTTGTTGTGGTAGATTATACTACGGTTGTTGTTGATTGTACTATAGCTGATTATACTGTGGTTGCAGCTGGTTATACTGTGATTATGGTTGATTATACTATGGTTGTGGTTGAGGTATTCTCACTGGTCATTGCTCCTCCCCCTTCATAAATCATGTATCCATAGTTTTTTCTTGCAGCAAATCATAAGCTCTGCAATCCTTTTCTTCATAACCAACCGACTAACAGAAGTTGTAGAAACGATTAGCTATTTTTTATACAAACTTCTGTAAGTACACACATTCATTTGATCGATGTCCTCTTGTTTTAAAAATTTGGCACTAGGGAAATCCTACTTGACTCAGTGGATTTGGTGCTCCAAACTATAAATACTTGCAAAAGTTCGGGCACTAATTCTTATGATGTCCTTCAGATCGACATTGAATTCACCATACTTATTCATGTACTTCTTTCCCTTTCTTAATATCCTGCAATTGGATAGTAAGGTTCACCAACTATGACCAGATATACCAATCCATGTTTCATCGACTGGTGAAGCCTCCATCTTCATTGCAATTTCTAAGGCATCCTCTTGAGATGCGATCTTATGTTACATCAATGGCATGTGGATGTGGGGTACCAAGGTTGCAATGAACCCTTATTTATGTTATATGCCACTCATTCTGAGGGTAAACTTGGCCATCAGAGTTTTGAATCGCTGATTGAAATCCAACACCGGCTCATTGGCTAATTACTTTATTTCCTTCAACTCGGTAATATACTATGATTTTGATTTTGGTTTCTTAAATTCCTCAATCAAACCAAACCTCATTTGCGCTAGGTTATTATGGGGATTCCTTATCAATACTTGCATAAATTTCATATACCGGTCCAACACCCGACCCCGAAAGGTTGTCGCTAGTTGTCCTTTCTTGATATCCTCATCTTGTACTTGTTTCACTATCCAAACTGCTTCAAATAAGAAATAATATTGTTAGAGGTCCTCATTTTGATTACCCTAAAATAAGGGTAGCTTTATGTCATCACCAACCATCCTGGGTCTCCTCCCAGTGCTTGTCAATATACTACTATTACCATTGTGCTGACACGCAGTACAACCCTATGATGAACTCGCATTTATTCCTCCTAATTTTGGTGCGGTGCACAAATTTGTAGGTACAATGTAGCTTTGGTTTGGTCCTTCCTCAATTTTGAGTGTATCCTAGTCGTTTCCTTCATCATTGTAGGGTCACTTAGTCCACTATGGTATCTTCTCACATTTTTATTTTCTAGTCACACCAAGACTCTCCTTAGTCCTCCTCCTCTTTTCTTATTTAAATATTACCCCACTTCACAAGTGACCACACTCTTCTGTGTCTTCTCTCACAGTATCATCGTGACTCCCATCCATCTACCCTTTATCATTCCATCAAACCCTTACTTTTGCAGTACCCACAACCTTCACATGCCAAGGATTTACTCATCAGAATTCATCTTTAATATCCACTGTTCACCTCTGACCATCTTGATCCACAATTGCAATGATAATAGAAATCTTCCCCTTGGTCCCTTAAAAAATCCCCTTTCTACGTCACTATGAAATTTGATTGCATCGACATCGAACTCAGTAATGTACCCTTTCAAAATGTTGTCTATCCACACATCGACAGCCCTTGAAGCTTTGTTGTTCACCTTCTGCAACTGTTGGATTAGTTCTGAGTTCCACTAATCAAGCTCGCCTCCCTAGAAATTCTACTTCTAAAAAGTAAGTTGCTCCAACCATTCATACAGTACTATCAAAAATTTAGAGAAGAATATTTTGTGAATATCCCAGTAGATATATTTTCCCAACCAATCTTCTGTCATCAATCTTGGGTTCTTGTTTTCTTCTTCAAAAAACTCTCGGGATTTCTTATCAAACCAATCCTAGACTTTCAGTTTCATTGGATGCCACAACAGCTCCTATTCTTCTCCGCACTATGGTCCCAGCAATGGAACCATTTTTTGACACATTTCTATTGACGTGGGTTCACTTTGCACTTCTATCAAAAACCATCGATATAGACTTCCTGAGCATCACCCCAAAACAGTTTTACTCCTTCCAGAAACACCTGCAGAGGAGTTGCAGCCTCACCCAACATGTTTAAGGGAGGGATGCAGGAACCAATTTTCTGCAGTGTGAAGAGGACTCACATTATCTTCTACCCAATCGCAACATCACCTGGAAATCCAGGATCGCAGCAAGACACAATGCAACTGCACTGTTAACCAGATCTACTTATCATTACAATTCACAATCACATTCATACAGATTTAGATCAACAAATACTACTATCATTATGGTTCACAATCACATTAACCCAGATTCAGATTGACAAAGATATCAACATACATGAACAAGTATTGTGGTACTTTGCATCGTTCACATAACATTAAAGGAAAAACTCATATGTAGCGCAATCATTCATCAACTTATCTGATCCATTGCAGATTGACACATATCCAACCAAATAATGCATAAAAGAGTCTATTAAAACATAATCCATACAAAAAACATCTTCAAATACAACATAATCCCTAGGAACAAAACATTACAACCCGATCCAAAATGTTGATCTCTCAAATTCAATTCATAAGGAAGAGCCTTCATACAATTGATGCCAAATATGGATCTCCTGGGTTTAGGATCAAATCCAAATCCATTCTTACCCCAAGAGTTTAAAGAGTGGACCCCTTGGTCTCCTCTTATTCTAATTTACTTAACAAAATTTCACTATCCTGGGAATTGCTACCTTGTTTGTATAGACATCATTTTTTTATGTATCACCTCTCAATTTGTTTCTTTACGAGAGGTCACAATCACTCTCTATCAAGTTCTCCTTTACTCTCCAAATTTTCTCTCTCACTCTTTTAGTTATGGAATATTAGCATGAGGGAAAGAAAGGATGATATATTTTGGTTATATTTCCAATTCCTAACCTCAGACATTAGGGGGGAACTGTTATCACCTAAATTTCACACACCTATAACATTTTCACTTTATTACTAAAAAATAACATAACCATGCGTTATTTATCTCATAAAAACTTTCTTTCACCATTAATCAACATGTGGAATGGAGGAACCAATGAGTAGTTAACATTTTTCCAGTTTTTACAACTAGTAATGGTTGATATATGTGAAATAGTGTAGAATATTCCTTGATATACGTAAAACTATGAAAAGAAATAGACTTGTAAATTATGTGACACGTCAATAACACTTAATTGCATTTGGGTACCAAATAGGTTGAATTGAACTCACCTACAAAGTACTTGGTCCTTAATGGGGAACTATCATGTACATGGAGATCACTTCATGAGAGGACCTTTCACATTAGGAACTAGTCCTTTGAAGACCTCCATTTTGGCTATAACATGAAACCATGGGTTTGCATTTCTTAAGGAAAAAATAGAGGAAGGTTATGTTATAGGAATTGGAATGAAAGAGCTCTCCTCCATCTATTTTATTACCATATATTGATTTCCATGCCTTCTTGGATTCTTCCCCTAACAATCAAGTATTTTCTTCATCATGACCAAGTTTGTTTGATAGAATTTTAGAAATTTAAAGGACCCTTCCCTAAGGGATTGTTCAATAGTACTTTTCATCTTCATTCCTCAAGGTGATACTATTGTATACATACTTTTCCAAATGACATTTACAATAAAGATGAAGCTTGCCTCTATTTACTTGTTTGAATGTCAACATAGTGCTTTAATTTGTTATTAATAGAGTTTATATTTTGTTTACTTTGTTTATTTGCTTCAACACATAAATATTTTCCATACTAACCATCTCACGACCTATTGTCTTGTTGATAATCTACAAGGAAACATGAAAGTTGAGACTCAGAAATGTCACATTTTCATCCACTTTATCTTTCACTATTCCTCACATTTCATCGTCCCATTAACCTTTTATCATACCATTTCCATACATATATGTGGGTTTCACCTTATTATTTCCACTTTATTAATTTTAGTATTATAAGTGAATTTATGATTAAAATATTAGAAATTAAACATGTTTTTCACTAATATCTCAAATATGGATGAGCTTTGTAATGTGTAGGAATATGTGAAGAATTAATTCAAAGAAAATACTTCAAGTATATCTCTTCCACCATTTCAAGGAGATAGTTATTCAAAGAATATTGCAAGGAGAAGATCATGGATATTTGGTTGAGAAACATGTGGATAATTTGTGAGAGACATGTGGAGGATTTGAAGGGACCATATCTTGTAATAATAGGAAAGTAGTTGAGTGGTTGAGTGAATAGTAGATCTCTCATTATGAGATGGTTATCTTCTTCTCAAAGAAGTTCATGTATAAAAGAGAGTTCTCTCTCTTCATTTGTTATCCTAGATTATCTTAGAATATCTTAGATCTTAGATTATCTTAGAGAATAGTAGATTGTAGAAGTTAGTCTTGACTTTGTAATATGGAGAAGGGAATTATTAGCTTTTGTTCATAGTATTGGTTTTATGCTTTCATGATTTATGATTGATTCTTGTGATGTAATTTAATATTTCTTTATGGTTAATGTGAGATCATATGTGTTGTCTTGTTTCTCTTCATATGTTTTCTTTCTTTTATGCAATTTACTTTCAATCGTGTGTTTCATCTGCCAGCATTAGATTAGTAATTGCTTGTTTTAGCTTAAGGGGGGTTAGATTAGATTAGTATTAGTTTCACAGGGGGGTACATTAGCTTAATTTTGATTTAGTCCTTCATATACTTTGCATGTGCTTCGTAATCCTACAAACCTCGGATTGACAAGTTAAATGGCTGGGAAAATACTACAACGGAATTAAAACGACATTAATTCGGCCCAACATTTTGGTGTCATTGCCAGGGAAGCACAATGGATTGAAGTTTAGTTTTATTTCCTGCAAGCGTACACTAGAGTGTGAATTTCATTTTCTGCAATGAGTGAATTTCAATTCTGCAAGTGTGAAATTCAATTTCAGCAAGTGTGTTTTCTCGCAACTATGAAGAGTAATTGTTTTTCTTGTATAGAGTGTTTTTTTTTAATTGTTTTTAGCAAGAGTGTTTATTTAAATTTTTCATTTAGATTTGGGTGTTGTAAGAATCCCTTTTTCAAAATGAGTTTAATCTTGGAACAACTCACTCAGATCTTTGCAAAAGTAGGGATCTCTTCTTCTCATGAAGAAGAGATCCTGAAAGCAGCCGAGAGCTTAATTACTCCTCCAGCAACGAACAAGGAATCAACATACAAAGAATCCTGCACATCCGATGAAGAACAATCATCTGAATAGGATATCAAGGAGGACCACAAGGAGTTGCAGCATGATCTGAGGAGTGAAAACTATGCCTATGAAAGCCCTATCGAACGATGGTTTCAAGGGAGTATGAGGTTAGTGTTGGAGACATTTACCACCATACACAGTCATTTTTGTCAATTTGGCCTAGTTAAACCACTATCCTAATTTTTATTGACTTAATTGACATCAGAGGAGCACTAGATGACATTAGCTAGATCACACCCATGCCTACCTTCAATCAAGGAGGCTAACTTAGACTTCTCCTACATTCAAGGAGGTTAACTGGAGCACTCCAAGGGTGATCTAGGTGTCATTAATGCCCCATATTGCTAACTGATGGTTACAATCAATTAAACANTTCATTAAATTGATTATTTATTGATTATTTAATGAACTGGAGTCAACAGGGGTGCCTCCAACCACTTCTGATGTTCAGTTACACTTCAGTTAACCTCATAGGGGTTCATTGGAGTCATTTTTGCAATAACACTTGTTGGTTGGCTTGATGTGACATGTGTTTGACCTACTTTCAGTTAGACTCGGTCATTTATTGCACTCTGACTTCAGTTAGGGATCAGTTGAGTCAATTAGGGTTTTGATCAGTGGTTAACTTGATTGTTGACTATGGCTTACATTCTGTTATAACTCCAGGAATCTCCTCTAGGTTGTAGCTCGAGGATGCCTGGTAACTTAAACTATTTTTGGGGATTTTATGATAAAAAACAAGCCGAGTAACCTATATAACCTCTCACTCTCAAGACATGTATGAAGCTCACTCATTTACAAGGCTTTTAGTTACAACTTGTTCAGTAGTTTGAAAAAAAGGTGCAGGGATGGAGAACTCACCAGGATGGCAGACTTACACACATAACACATGCATATAAATGGATAAATCCTATTGAGGATGATATTTATAAATCAAATATCACTAAATAACCAATAGGATGACAGCTACCGGCTTTTTAATAAATCTGAAAATGACCTGGATGCACATTCAGGCAATAAACACAGTAAAAAAAGAGATGGCTGAACAAATCACAACAAAAGAGCTTATATTTAGAATAAACCAGATGAGATGCTTGATAATGGAATGGGCTTATAAATCCCCAGAGTCAAACCTTTATTAATAAATAAATCATGGGCTTTATAGCCTTCTACAAAAATTACAGATCTTGAAAAATCGATCTATTTACACGAAAAATAATTGAAAATGATAGTTTTTTTCAGATTAGGGCTTCAAACCCTTGATAACTATTTGTTTATCTACTGTGAATATCTATTTCGCTAAGCAATATTTTAATGATTGAAGTGGTCGCTGATCATCCCTACTGCTGGGTCAGTATGAAATTGCCACCAACAGCCAGTGTATCGGCATTTAACTGACGTGCTTTTTTGCTAGATTTTCTGTCTTATCGACGCAGTTTCCAATCGGAAGCTTTGTCTTCTAGTCCATCAGTGCCCCAAGTACTGATGCTACTATGGTGTCATCTCCTTAAATCACTAGCATCATGACGATCTCTTCATCGGTGATTGGCAGCTTTCTATTTTGGCTTATCGGCGCTCCAAATCTCAATGTTGGCGCTCTCCATCACTAGCTTGTCAGTGATCAGGAGCTGAAATACTTATGCATCACACTACCAGAGTTTCAGAGGTGAAACGAACTAATTGTGTTGCTGTCAGAGGTTGATTGATGATGTTGGAATCGGAGCTTTAGTCCTCTGTGTTGCCGACACTGCAAAGGAGCTTCATTGTGAACTCGTCAATTCGTAGTGTGTATCTCTTTCAATCGCCGATGATATTCTATTGTCACGCTATCAGAATCTTTTTTCATTTAGCGGAAGCCTTAGTCTATTTTTCTTCTGCCGTTGCGGCTCCCTAGTGGACTATTTCGTCGATCGTAAGTGCTTAGAACCTCTGATCGCCGATGAGTTTGTGTTGTTTCACAACCCGCAGTAAGTAGTTCTTCCCCATTGTGGCTCCGCAGTGAACTATTTTTCTGACAGTTAGGCTTTTAGATTTCCAACTTTTGATACTTGACTTCGGCGGCATTTAGTTCTTCATATCACCGACATTTCGACACCTTTCATCTTTGCCTCATTGCTACTTAGTCCTTAGTTCTTCAAATCTAATTTCATCACTATCAGAGGTCAGTAGAAGTTGAAAGTGGAATGTTGAGTCACTATCTGCTGCGTAGTTGTGGTTTTTGCAATGAACTAAAATTTCACAACATTGGCATTTGGAACTCAAAACGTCCCACCATCGAAACTTTTAATCCCTCTATTCTCCGTAGTTGCGGAAATTTTAGCCACTATCTTCTCCACTCACTGTTTAAAATGTTCCAATGGTAGTGAAAAGTTTAGCAATACACCTAACTGTTGAAGGGGTCTTCCACCTGTTATTTATCTTCTATCTTTCAGTGGCTAATGATATATTATGATCCTCACCCAAGCCACCGAAGCTACAACTTTGTGAAATTCATGTCCAAATCAAAAACAAAGGCTTTCAAACTGTCAGTGATCTTCATATACTTCATTGCATGAGTTAAATTCTTCATACTATCAAAACAAATTTATTTTGGGAGATAACATCTGGCTCCTACTCGAGGATGGGAACCTCCCTGTGAGGTCCCAAGAACCCTAGACCAAAATGCATTTCCCTAAAAGATACTAAGTAACTTAACACTATTCTTTATTGTTAAATTGGGCATGGAGTCTTATTCTGAAAGAAAAACAACCTACTATCTACTAATTTACAATCATAAGGCCTCAGAGCCTCAAATACAATAGAGTTTCAGGAACCGCCCATTTACTGGTCCATTCAATACCTCTTCACCTTCTAGAATCTACAATTTGAAGGTGTTATTCTTATATACCTAGCCTATAACAAAAGGGCCAATCCACAAAGAGTCAAATTTTCCATGCTTCCCCTTTTCTGTCTGATAGCATCCCACTTGAGGACCCAATCTACGACCTAGAAGTTTTCTACCTTTACTCTTTTGTCAAACATGCCCTTTATCCTCTGTTGATGAGCTTCTGATTTTCCTATAACTTACTCCCTGATCTACTGTAACTCCACCAAATCCATCATCCTTCTCATCATATCATTTGGTTCATCCTCCTCTTCCTGAAATAACTTTGCCACTGGAAGGATGAGCTAAATAAGAAAGATGGCCTCAGTGCCATAAACTAGTTTGAATGGAGAAGTCCCTATGGATATTTTATTTTTCACCCTATCAGCCCATAAAGCAAACTTAAGCTTTGAATCCCATCTTTTCTGATTTGTCTCTAGCAGTTTCCTGATGATTCTGACTAAGCTTTTGTTGGATAACTCAGCCAGGCCATTGCCTTGTGGGTAATAGGATGTGGAGTGCACTAGCTGAATACCCATTGATTCACACACTTTAACTAATGGCCCAGCCTTAAAATCTGGTGCATTATCAATCACTAACCTTACTAGGAAACCAAACCTACTAAAGATGTTCTCATATAAAAATCTCATGATGACTTGATGAGTCGCATTTATGGTGGGTATTGCTTCTATCTATTTGGTAAAGTAGTCAGTGGCTACCAAGATCCATTTATGCTATCCACTAGAAGATGGATTTATTTCACCTATGAAATCTAGACCCCATTCCTAGAAATGCCCATTCACTGTAACAGGCCTAAGGTGCAAGGATTTGAGCTGCTGCTTCCCTATAAATCTTTGAGATTGGTCACAGGCCCTTAAAAAAGTGCATACAACAGCAAAGAGGATTGACCAATAGTATCCTTCTTTTAAGATCTTGTGGTTTGTGGTTTTCCAATAGTGGTGGCCTCCACATGTACTAGAATGAAAGTAATGCATGACCTGCTCTGCTTCCTCTTTATCTATACATCTTAACAAATTTCCAGACTAATCCTTCCAATACAACAAATTGTCAATTATGCAAAACTTAACAGATTTCAACTTAAGAGCTCGTGCTTGGTTAGGAGTAAGATCAGGAAAAACTTCTAATCTTAGCAAAAATTGAATAATACCTGAGTACCACTCACACGAAGATATGTTTTCAGCTACTGCTAGACTATTATTCTGATCTTGATTTACTTCTCTTTTAGCTGCTACAATAGTCTACACCTTTGCTGATCTAACACATGTAAAATTTATTCCCATTAGTTCACAATTTTCTTTGGCCATGAGCTTGGCCAGACCTAATCCCTTTACTAGCTTGGTGGGTTTCACCTCTACATCAAACTCAATGAGTTTAGCAATCCACTTAGCTCTCTTCCCATCAATGTTAGGCTGAGTCAAAACATCCTTCACAGTAGCTAAAGGGACATATGCAATGATCTTTGCATGGAGAATGTAGATTTTGAAAGTCTTCAAAGATTTTATGAGAGCATAAGCCTACTTCTCAATTGGCTCATAGTTTAGGTCTGCATCTCTCAGGGTTCTACTGAAGAAAGCAATTGGATGATCAAGACCTTCATCATTCTTTTGTAATAGTATAGCTTCCACTATGTCATAAGATGCAAAAGAAAAAATGTAAAAACCCTTGGTGTAGTCAGGACTAATCAGGGTTGGGACCTCCATGATGTCTTTCTTAATGTCTTCAAAAGAGTTTCTTCATCCTTTTTTAGCATGGTTGTTATGTGCTTTACCAGCTCGGAGAAATTAGGAATGAATCTCCTGACGAAGTTTATCTTGCCTAAAAAGGACTGAATGTATTTTTTTGACCTTGGTATTGATAGCTTCTGAATTTTTTACACTCTTACTGGATCAATATTTACACCTTCAACTAAGACTATGTGGCCTAGAAGCTTTCCTTCATTGAGTGCAAACTGGGACTTCTTAGGGTTCAGTGATATTCCATACCTTCTACACTTCAGAAATACCTTCCTTAAATGCTGCAAGTGGTCATGATAGTTGTGAGAGTAAACTGTTAAGTCATCCAAATATATCAGCACAAATTTATCTTTTAGCCCTACAAAATCTAGTTCCATGGCTCTCTAAAAAGTATCCCCAGCATTCATTAGCCCAAATGGCATTTTAGCATACATGAAGGTGCCCTATGGGGTGGTAAAGGCAGTATTCTCTTGGTCATCTAGGTGCACAGTAACTTGGTTGTATCTAGAGAATCCATCAAGGAAGGACATGACCCTAGCCCCGAGACTTTCTATAGCAGATGTTCCATGTTGGACAGTGGATAGTTGTCTTTTTTGGAACACTTGTTCAGGTTTCTAAAATCCTCACACAACATGATTTCTCCATTTTTCTTTCTTACCACTACTATATTTTCAATCCACTTGGAATACCTGAGGGGAATTATGATCTTGGCCTTGAGGATCTTGTGGATCTCTATCTCAATCACTAGTAATAGAAGAGGGCTAATGGGTCTCAACTTTTGTTTGAAAGGAATGGTGTCCTTCTCCAAAGGAATCCTATGCTGGATAATGTTTGTGTCATCTCTTTTTAGGTCACTATAATCCCATGCAAAGACATCAGCAAACTCTTTTATCAAGCTGTAATATTCAGATTTATGTTTAGCAGTCATCCCAGTGGATAGATTTATTATTTTTGGATGGTTCTAGCTTCCTATGTTTTGTTCTTGGATAGTAGGATCTAGCTCCCTTTTGGTAGGATTGAAAGGGATGCCATTGTGATCAAAAAGTTCTTCCAATGGTACTCGACCTTGGGGTATGTAGTTGTTGGGCAATTGGACAATATTTTTCTCAATCACTTTACCTTTTAACTTGTGCTGCTTGGATTCCTCCGGGTTAAGGTTTTCCTGGTCTATGTGTATGTCAGAGAGTTCATCCACTAACTGAAGGAATTTACTAAGCTACCCATGATTTTCAAACACCCTCCAAAAGTTTACATTGTCTGATAGAGAGGTTCTGTACTTTACCTAAATGTCATAGTTGAGTGTAGGGGGTAAAGGAGGAACAAACAAACTTGTAGAGATGGCCAGGTAATTAGCCAGGTGATTCAAATCCCTAGGAATATATGATAGTTCAAAAAACATCAATGAGTCTCTGAGTTTCCATACCTCGTCCCTGTAGGCCTTCAGTCTGATAATTTTCATCTGAAAATTATTGTTGACCTGCTGTATGATAAGGTCTACATCCCCAAAAATCTTAACGCACATGATTCCCATCTCCTTGGCTGCTGTAACTCCTAGCAGCAAGGCTTCATATTCTGCTACGTTGTTAGTGGTCTTAAAATCGAGCTTGTAAGACAAGTGAATGTTTTCCTTAGATGGGGAGATCAACACGATACCTGCGCTGGCTGAGTTTTGAGCGCTTGCCCCATCGAAATACATGGTCCAAATCGTTGTTGTGACTGCTTCGAGCTGTGGATGTGTGGGCTCAGTGAGCTGAACTGATGTCTGTTGATTATCGTCTATTTGTAAAATGCAGGATCCGAAATCGGTGTCCACAGCGTAGATCGGGTGATTCACTAAGCGCCTCTCCTTGCTTATGAGGTATGCTAGCTGATTTTCCCTGTACAGTCTCTTAGTCTCCCCTCCAAACATGGGAATGGTGGCGTACATGAGATCCATCTGAAGGGTGCCGCCCAATCTTTTGCTCCATGACTGGGACAGCAAAAGGCCGAATTTTGGAGGAATATCAGCCACTACAATGTCCATCATTACGCTTTTCAAAGGCAGTTGAGTTAAGTTTACAGCAAGGTATTTGATGAGGCCCAAGCACTTGACCTTCCTGGAGTCAAAGGAGAACAAATCATGGTAGGGCTTGGTAATGTTGAGGCCAATAACATCCATCACAGCATTTGGCATTAAGTTATGAGATGCTCCTGAATCTAGCAGACAGTTATGGAGGATTTTATCATGGATGTTCAACGATATATAGAATGGTGGGTAGGAGTATTTTATGTCTTCGATCATGGGGCCCAGGGTTACAACAAGCTTGTCATCTTGTAGGTTCATAAATTCAGTGTCATTGTGCACATTGGGATAAAGGGAATTCATAATGGAGGTTTTAAATGCATCATTCTTCATCAACTCAATTAAAGGGAAAGGGATTTTCAACTTTTGAATTTCAGACTCAAGGTTAAAAGAATAATGCAGCCTATCGGGAAACCTTACCTCATGAGCTATAGGTTTGAGTTGGACTTGATCAGGTGTGGCTGAAGGTGCTATTTTATGCAATTCTTTGGATGGGACAGCCACTTTCTTTGGTAAAACAGCAACCTTTCTTGCTGGTGCAGCATATAGCTTGACAGGTACAATATTCTTCTTGAGGGGATCAACCAACCTAGACCTCAGTTGGTAACCTCCTTGAGCATTATCTTGATAGACAGCCTCTTCATTAATATGCTCATCAATCAGGGCTTCTTCATATTCTGCTTGTGTCAAAAAAGAGTAGTCCACCTCATCCTCCATGCAGTGGATATTGTCTTCAGCTTCTCCTTCTTCTTCAATAAACTTTGGCTCTTCTTCTAATACAGCATTTTGAAATGGAGCTCTTATCCTTTGATCTTCTCCTTTATTTCTCTCCCTTCTAAGAATCTAAACTGGGGGGTTTCCTCTTCTATAAAGAACAAAATTTGGGTTTTGAGGAGTGAAGTCACTTAGCCCCTTTCCCCTTACCGGCAGATGTCCTTGGTATTTCAATTTAGACATTTCAGTAATCAGGTTATCTAAAAGTTTGGTCATTTTTTCAATCTTGTTCTCTGACACAGAAACCCCACTATAGTCTGTTAGCTTCTTTCTCCTGTCTACCCTCCCTTTGACCTTCTGAGATGCCAGAATGTTTGACTCTACCTCCTGCATGAGCGATAAGGAGGTAGACCTCCTTTCTCTGAGAATTAGGTAGAAGTCATATTCAAAGGCATTTGCATAAGTTATCATAGCTGAGGTACCGGTGGGCTTAATCTTAGTGGGGATCTTGGTGTACATGTTGTTGAATTTTTTGGTAAAGTTGGAGACAGACTCACCATTTTCTCTTCTCAGGTTGCTGAATTCTATGATATAGTGGAGGTTTTCTCTCCTTTCTCCCCAAATCTTTAGGAATATGTCATCTATGGCCTCTATTCCTGCCACTGACCCAGCACGCAGTTCCTTAAACCACTTCCTAGCCTGGCCATCTAATCTTTGCACAAAAACTCTGGTCCATACATCTTCGTGTTCTATATTTATATTTTCATCATTGCTATAAAAATACTCTAGATGTTCTTCAGCAGTGAAATCCCCTTCCTCGGTAAATTTAGGCATATACTTGAGGCAATCCCCGGTAGGCATGGCTGCAAGAGGATTTGGCAAAATTAGGGATGCATACCTAGCTACCAGGATCCTTTAAATATTGGACAATTGAGGGATAGCCATAATGGAAATGGGTATAGAGAGGGATGCGGAAGGAAGAACTGATGAGGATATTTGCTGACAAGGAGGTGGTATACTTATCCTAGTGGAGTCACCAGGGATTGGATGTTCAATAGCAGTAGTGCTTGAAGATGCCCAAACCCTAGATTTTTCTGATGTATCTAAAAAATTTGGGGAATTAAAAGTTTCAGTAGAATAAATAACAGCAGAAAGATTTCTTGAAATACCTGATGTAGCCTTTTCTGCAGCACTGCTGGTCTATCTTAGTAAAGCCCTATCTTTCTTCAATATTTCTTCTGGATCTGAAATGGGTGTTGCTGGTGGCCCCTTTGGGTTTTGTCTGGTACTTGGTCTTCTTGAAGCCACCTTATATCAATGGAGTCACTAGATAGATGATTAAAACTGTAATAATTTCCAAGCTTTGTCTATCATCAAAGCCTAGATCTCTGTCGTCTCCCAGGGAAGCTGACCTTCAATCTCCTCTCCCCGGCAATGGCGCCACTTTGTTATCGCTCCAAGAAACTCCTCTAGGTTGTAGCTCGAGGATGCCTAATAACTTAAACTCTTTTTTGGGGTTTTATTATATGGATCAAGCCGGGTAACCTATATAACCTCTCACTCTCAAGACATGCATGAAGCTTATTCGTTTACAAGGCTTTTAGTTACAACTTGTTCAGTAGTTTGACAAAAAGGTGCAAGGATGGAGAACTCACCAGGATGGCAGACTTACACACATAACACATGCATATAAATGGCTAAATCCTACTGAGGATGGTATTTATAACTCAAATATCACTAAATAACCAATAGGATGACAGCTATCGGCTTTTTAATAAATCTTAAAATGACCTGAATGCACATTCAGGCAATAAACACAGTAAAGAAAGAGATGGCTAAACAAATCACAACAAAAGAGCTTATATTTAGAATAAACTAGATGAGACGCTTGATAATGGAACGGAATTATAAATCCCTGGATTTGAGCCTTTATTAATAAATAAATCATGGACTTTATAGCCTTCTACAAAAATTACAGATCTTGAAAATCCAATCTATTTACACCAAAAATAATTGAAAGCGATAGTTTTTCCAGATTAGGACTTCAAACCCTTGCTAACTATTTGTTTATCTACTGTGAATATCTAGTTCACTGAGCGATATTTTAATGACTGAAGTGGTCGCTGATCATCCCCATTACTGGTTCAGTATGAAATTGCTGCCAACAGCCAGTGTATCAGCGTTTAAATGAAGTGCTTTTTTGCTGGACTTTCTATCTTTTCGCCGCAGTCGTCAATCGAAATATTTGTCTTCTAGTCCATTGGTGCCCCAAGTCACAATGCTTCTGTGGTGTCATCACCTTAAATCACTAGAATCAAGACCTTCTCTTCATCGATGATCGTTGGCTTTCTCTTTTAGCTTATCGTCGCTCCAAATCTCAACGCAGGCGCTCTCCATCACTAGCTCGTCGGCGATCGGGAGCTGAAATACTTATGCATCGGAACCTTTTATCTAAATGCTACCATAGTTTTAGAGGTGAACCGAACTAATTGTGTTGCTGCCAGAGGTTGATTGATGATGTTGGAATCAAAGCTTTAGTCCTCTGTTCCGCCGACAGTGCGGAGGAGCTTCATTGTGAATTTGTCGATCTGTAGTCTGTATGTCTTCCGATCACCGATGATATTCTATTGTCGCGCTATCAGAATCTTTTTTCATTTAGTGGAAGCCTTAGTCTATTTTTATTCCATTGTTGTGGCTCCCTAGTGGACTATTTTGTTGATCGTTAGTCCTTAGAACCTCCGATCGTCGATGAGTGTGTATTGTTTCAGAACTCGCAGTAAGTATTTCTTCCTCGTTGCGGCTCCACAGTGAAATATTTTGACGACAGTTAGTCTTTTCAAGTTTTGACTTCTGATACTTGACTTTGGCAACATTTAGTTCTTCATATCATCAACATTTCATCACCTTTCAGCTTTTCCTCACCGCTACTTAGTCCTTAGTTCTTTCAATCTAATTTCATCTCTTTCGGAGGTCAGTAGAAGTCTGAATCAGAATGTTTAGTCACTATCTTCTCTGCAGTTGTGGCATCGGAGTGAAATAAAACTATGCAATGTTGGTGTTTGGAACTCAAAACTTCCCACCATCATAACTTTTAATCCCTCTATTCTCTACAGTTGCGAAACTTTTAGCCACTATCTTCTCCGCTCACTTTTTAAAATGTTCCAATGGCAGTGAAAAGTTTAGCAATACACCTAACTTCCGAAGGGGTCTTCCACCTATTATTAATCTTCCATATTTCGATGGCTAATGAGATATGATGATCCTCGCCCAAGCCACCGAAACTAAAACTTTGTGAAATTCGCGTCCAAATAAAAAACAAAGGCTTTCAAACTATCAGTGATCTTCATATCCTTCATTGCATGAGATAAATTCTTCATACTATCAAAACAAATTTATTTTGGGAGATAACACATTTAGTTAAGCTAGACTCACTCATTCAATTTGAATGACCTCCATGGGAATTCGAATTGCTTTGGCATTCATGCTTGCAGGATGATCTTGTATTGTATTACTCATTCTTTGTGTGAATATACAAAGCAGCTACTCATTTTGTAGCACAATTACACCATTTTCATGCCTTATTGTTATTAATATTTGATGAGACTTGTGTTTAGTCCCTAGATTACTATGACATATTAATATGGTATCAGAGTTCGTGGTGGGACAAAGCTCAATTGTCTCAAAAAACAAGGTTTTTGACAGATCTTGCATGAAAATTGAGCAATAGCTCAAAAATCCAACACTGCACTAGAACCCAATGCTTACCACTTAATATCCCACGTAAGGAACTTGTTGATCAATCTTTCTTGATTGACTATGCTAGGTGTGATGAAATCCTAAAATGTGCAGGCTGTCCGACCTTACATTGCCCTTTTTGTTGTGATTTTTTAGGTTTTTAACAGGTGAAAGCATTCACTCCAGCAGATTCAGATGGCTTCTTCCGTAGATATTTTGACTCTGTTCAATTTCCACTCATGAAAAGGAGATATGGAGATCCAGCTATGTGCCAGATGACTCTATAGGGTCAAAATGGACACTGAAGAAGAGCATGCTTCTGTCACAGACAAAGCTATATTCTTGAACAAGAAGGATGAAGCATTTGGATTCTTGTGCCGCTCTATTTCCCGGGATCTTCTTTTCAATATTTCAGGATTGAAGACTCCAAAGGATATTTGGGACAAATTGGAAACCCTGTATGGAAAGCAATATGATTTGAGAGTTTAGCAGCTCAAAAATGAATTGATGTCTCTCCAGCCTTCCAATTTCGAGACCTTGAATGACTTTTTCACAAAGTTAAAGCACATTGTCTTACTGTTAAAGCAATGCAAAGTGGAGAAGGAGGATTATCAGCTCATCTTTGCCATACTCTCCAATCTTGGAGCTGATTATTTAGTTTTTGTCTCTACATTTCATGTGGGGAATCTCACAACCCCTGGATGGAAGATTCCTACACTCAATGCCTTCATTGAGTCCCTAACAAGTGAACATGATAATCTTGTCCAGATGGGGATCATCAGATCCTCTCATGATCAAGCCCTCCATGTCTTAGGGCCCAAAGATATGAAGGGTAAAGAAAAGAACCAAAAGAACCCAAAAACTAAATTCGAAGCACCTAAGCCTAAATTTGAAAACCAGCAGTATCATGAGTCTTCTGGCTCAAAGAAGAACAAAGGGAAAGGGCACCATGGAAAGGAAAAAGTCAAGTGTTCATACTACGGGAAGGGATTCCACCCTAAACATTCCTACATGAAGAAGAATCTTGATGAAGCTATCTCTCTCCTTGAGAGAAATCACATCAATATTATGGAAATCTTTCGGAGGAGAGATCAGCAAGATCAAGAACCACAACATGAAAGAGATCATGCCCTCATGCAAGCACTTCGAAGTCCAAAGCACTCTTACTTGATTTTGTAGTTTTGAACCACATGATGGCTAAAAGAGACTCCTTCTCATCCTTGAAGACTAGCAAATGGGAGATGACTCCCATCCACATGGGAGATGACTCCACCATCATTTCAGAAGGACAAGGTACGGTTGATCTTGAGAATGGCTATTTTTCAAATGTTTTGTATGTACCATCTCTGGGATCAAATCTCCTTAGTGTATAGAAGATGACACATACAGGACTGCCTAAGAGAGTATCTTTCATCTTGAATTATGTTGAGATAATGGAACTTGCATCCAAGAAACTTGTTGCTAAAGGCCTTGCAAACCATCATGCAAAAGCCTATGAGTTTTCCCACTTTGTGGTGGATGCAAATCCCGCCACTCTGATAACTCATGGAAATGAAGTTAGTAGGATGTGGAATGAGAGGTTTGGCCATCTAAATTTCAAATATTTACAGCAATTACAGAAAAAATCCATGGTTGAAGGCCTCCTGGTCATCAAGGCAACCACTAGAATTCGCAAGGGCTGTGTGGTTGGAAAACACCCTGAGCGCAAGTTCGATCGAGGGAAGGAAAAACAAGCTGTTAGATTTTAAACATTAACCTAGCATATCATTAGGATCTTTAACTGAGAGAACAACAAGCACAGCAATCAAACACAAGAGACAATGGACATAGTGTTTTTCCTCGATGAAACCATAAATGAAGAAAACCTTGCAACTTCCTCAGAGATAGAATCAGCACCAAAGTGAAACCCAAAAATAGTAAGATAATCTCCTGACAATAGTAAGCTATTTCCTCTTGCCCCAGTGTCTTTCTCTTCCTCAGTTATGTGCTACAACTGAGTGTGTATTAGATGTGTGATAAATAGAGAGGTCACCTGTCTATTTATACTAATTCTCGACATGACTAAAACCCTACTAGGGTCGACCTAACTAGGAGAGTCTAATAACCCTAGTACCCTGAAACTGCGGGGACTTTAACCCTTAGACAATAGGAGGGTTACCCACAATGACTTGACATGAGTTGTTTACATTATAGATCCTCCCGATAGGAACATCGGGTCATGACATGACACAAGAACATCCCGGAATAAACATTGGGTTACAATAGATATGAAATACAAGTGAATACATTCTGAAGTTACAATTACATCAACACTGCCTCTTAACTAGGAAGGTATTCTCTCGACACAATTTTCATCACTGGTCTTCTTCTCTAGATATTCTCATCATCTGCATCTTCAAGTCATCTTCGTCTTCAAGTCTTCGTTGTCTTCAATTAATCTTCATCTCTAGATATAGATCATCACTCGATCTAGATCATCATCACTGGATCTAGATCATCACTCGATCTGGATCGTCTCTGGAGCATCATCTCTGGATCTGGATCATCTCTCGATCTAGATCATCTTTACTGGATCATCAATACTGAATATTCACAGGTGCTATCTCATTATTCTTCTCATCACAAGAAGTTCTACAAAGCCAACCCTTTTTCATGTTGGATGCAGGCCTAGCCACCATGTAGGTCTTCCTCGGCACTTATATCTGACACTTAATTCAGAATGGCCCACCCAGCACTTACATCTGATCAACCAATGATCGAAGAAAGGCCCATCACTTACAATTGGCCATGTGAGGAACCAATCCTCCATGCCAAAAGGATCCTGCACTTACATCTGATCAACCAATGATCGAAGAAAGGCACTACACTTACATCTAATCAGCCAATGATCAAAGAAAGGCACAACACTTATATCTGATCAACCAATGATCGAAGTAAGGATCAGCACTTATATCTGATCAACGAATGTTCGAATAAATGCTCTACACTTACATTTGAGACATACACAGAACCAATCCAACAAGTATGTTCAAAAAGGCATGCACTCACATCTGATCCTATAAGAACCAATCCTACAGTCATATCAGAATGGCCCCTAGTCATAGACTGAGCTACCTGGTAACTAACCAGGTGCCTCCATTCTCTAGGATAATGGAAGTTTCCCTTACATCTATCCTACTCGACATAATGGAAAGCACTCATATCTGACATGGAAGGAACCAATCCTTTCACCATGACAGAATGGATCAGCCCTTATATCTAACCTACTTATCATAATGGCTATGGATATCAACACTCATATCTGACATGGAAGGAACCAATCCTCTCACCATGACAGAATGGCTCAGCCCTTACATATGACCATGGAAGGAACCAATCCTCTCACCATGTCAAAATGGCTATGGGTCTCGTCACTTTCCCTTGGAGGAAACCTCGATCTGGAGAACACCAAGCTTCTCCCTGAAGTACTCGAACTTCACCCTATCCAATCGCTTCATCAATACATCAGCTATTTGTTCCTCTATCGCAACATACTAGAGCTTCACTGCTCCCTTCTGCACCATATCCGTGATATAGTGATACTTGATCTCGATATGCTTCAACTTGTCATGGAACACTAGATTCTATGATAACTTTATGAAACTCTAGTTGTCACAATCTCTATAAGTAGCATCCATATCAGACAATAGCTTCTGCAGCCAAACTACCTCACAACTAGCTAAACAAGCTGTGACATACTCTGCTTCAGCTATAGTTAGTGCCACATAGGATTACTTCCTGCTAAATCAAGAGATCACACCTGATCCCATACTAAAGAAACAACCTGAAGTACTTTTCCTATCAAAGGCATTGCCTACCCAATCTGAATCAACAAAACCCTCCTGGTTAATCTTCTGATTCACCTTATACTTGATCCCATAATCAATTGTACCCCTTAGGTACCTCAGAATGTGCTTTGCAGCAATCAAGTGAACATGTCTTGGATTTGTCAAGAACTGGCTCAAGTTGCTCACATCAAAGCAAATTTCTAGTCTTGTGTTCATCAGATACATCAAGGACCCAATCATCTGACGATACATTGTGGCATCAACCGTCTCTGATGAAGCATCACTCAATTGCTTCAGGTTCGATGCCATAGGTGTGGCCATAGCCTTGTAGTCCATCATCCCAAACCTCTTCAGGATATCTACTGCATACTTCCCTTGTCTGAGGGAGATTTCATCCGCATTCTGCCACACCTCCATACCTAGAAAATAATGCATCATACCCAAGTCCTTCATTTCAAACTCAACAGCAAGCTTTCTCTTTGTATTAGCAATCAACCCATCCATACCTATTACAAACAGATCATCTATATATAGTAGAAGCATCACTGGGTTTTCATATTCAACCTTGTAGTAAAGGTTGGAATCTGCTTTAATATTGGTAAAGCCCAAACTAGATAGAAAGCTGTCAATTTTTCCCTACCATGTCCTGGGTTCCTGTTTCAAACCGTACAGGGCTTTCTTCAATCTGCACACATGAGACTCCCTGTCATGTGTCTCAAAACTGAGTGGTTGTTCTACATACACTTCCTCTTACACTACACCATTCAAGAAAGAAGTCTTGACATCCATTTGGTGTGTCTTCCATTTCATTACTACAGTCGAAGCAAGTACTCTTCTGATGGAAGTGTATCTGGCCACAGGAGCAAAGGTTTCTTCATAATCTATTCCTTCCTTCTGTGAGAAGCCACGAGCCACAAATCTTGCCTTATATTTTCCAATGCTACCGTCTGCAGCATGCTTGATCTTGTAGATCCATTTGGAAGTTACAACTGACTTCCCTTCTGGTCTTGGGACAACATCCCAAACATCATTCTTCATGATCAATTGATACTCTTCAATCATAGCATCCTTCCATTCTTTCTGTTCTATCGCTTTTTCATAGTTGGAAGGTTCTTTATCACATAGTAAAGCTACATATCTGGAACAAGATCTGGTTCTCTTTCTTACTCTGTGATTCTCTTCTGTAGCCCCATATCTTTCCACACCTTGGATAATTTCTCATACCGAAGCAGGTTTCCTCTTATGAGGATTCTTCTCCTGAGGTGGATCTGCAGGTATTTGTGGTTCTTCAAATTCTTGATCTTCTTCTTGAAGTTCTTCATTCATGGTTGTATCATGAATTCTGGGTGCTTCTGCTTCTTCAATATCTTCAACAGGTCTCTTTCAGGATTTTTTGTAAGCTATGTCTTCATCAAATGTTACATCCCTGCTGATGTGAATATTTTTGTATACTGGGAAGTATATGTTGTAATCCTTCGAGCTTTCATAGTATCCCACAAATATACCCTTCTTTCCTAAAGGGTCTAGTTTTTTTCTCTTTTCTTTTGGTATGTGTATGTACACTGGACAGCCAAATATTCTGAGATGGCTGACTTCTGGTTTCTTTTCAAAGAAGACTTCTTCAGGAGTCTTGTTCTCGAGTACTCTATGTGGAGTACAGTTCTATACATACACCACCATTCTAGCTGCTTCTGCCCATAGATGCATAGGAAGTTCTTGATCATGAAGCATTGCTCTTGTAGCTTCCATGATGGTTCTATTCTTCCTTTCTACAACCCCATTATGTTGTGGATTGTAAGGAGTAGACAACTCCCTCTTAATCCCTGATTCTTTGCATAAGTCTTTGAATTCATTTGATGTGAATTCTCTGCCATTATCTGATCGAAAGGTCTTGATCATCTTTTCTGTGTGATTCTCGATCAAGGCTTTGAATTCCTTGAACTTGCTGAAAACTTCATCTTTGTTCTTCATGAAGTAAATCCATGTCTTCCTAGAAAAGTCATCAATGAAAGAAACATAGTATACATTCCTGCTTAGTGAGCTTGATGACATTGATCCGCATACATCGTAGTGGATGACTTCCAAGATTCCTTTTACCTTTCTCTCACTACTTGGAAATGTCTTCTTTGTATTCTTTCCTTTCGCACATCCTTTGCAGACCCCTTCATGTTTTTCTTGAATTTCTGGAAGACCTTCAATAGCTTTGCTTGCAAGTGGTAGTGTTCTATAATGCACATGTGCAAGCCTTCTATGCCAAAGTTCATTTGGCTCTACTGTGTCATGGAGCATAGCTTATTCTGGATAGCCCTTCAGCTTGTATAAGCCTCCTTCTTGTTCTCCAATCACTATTGCATCATCAATAGTCTTTCCTCTTGGCCACATGATGACTTGGCCATCTACAAATGCAACCCTCATACCTTTTTCATCTAATGCTGATATGGAAAGAAGATTATTCTTCAATCATGGTACAAACAAGACATCTTTCATTTTTATAGATTTTTTGTGGTCTAGCTTGTAGGAGGATTCACTACTACCTTTTATTGGATATTGGTAGTCATCCCCAAGCTTCACCTTATGGGGTGAATTATGTTCGGATAGTTTCTCAAAGGATTCCTTGAAACCTGTCATGTGCTTGGAAGCCCCACTGTCAATAAGAAAATCTTTGCTTCCATGAGTGACAGTTCCCATGAGAGCAGAGATCAGAACATATTCATCTTCACTTGAAGATTCTTCACTTTCTTGTTTTACTCTCTTCCTGGGAGGATCATCATCCTCGACAATGTGAGCATGATGTCTTCTTTTGGAGTTCTTATTCTTCTTGGATCCATTCTTATTCTTGGGACAATTTTTAGCAAAGTTTCCTATTTCATCGCATGTATAACATCTGAGTCTGGATGGATCCCTTCTCATAAAGTTATTTTTCTGATGAGAATGCTTACCTTGGTGATGATGATTTTCCCTTCTTCCTTTCTTGGAGTGTACTATGAGAGATTGATCTTCACTTCCTATCTTTTCTTCTCGAGCAGCTATTCGAGATTCATCTTGAGAGAATTCTTCCCATAGTCTACTGAACTTGACCAACTTCTTTCTAGCACAGATTCCTTGGAAGAAAGAATCCCATGACCTAGGGAGGCCATTCAATGTTGTCATAACAATTTCTGCATTCTCCACTTCTTCATCTACAGCTTCTAGTTGTTCTTTAATCAGGGAGACCCTTGTAAAGTATGACTGGATGGTCTCCTCATTCTATATATTGACATTCTTCAACTGGTTCCTTATAGTTATCTTCCAATTGATGTTCTTACCTTCAAATATTTTGGTTAGGGCATCAAACATGGATTTAGGTGTCTTGAGGGAGGACACCTATGGATTGAGGTGATCCTTGATAGAATCAGCAATGATCCTCTTTTCCATAACCAACTTCTTCTTATGTAAGGCCTTGGCCTCATCTCCCTTTCGAACTAGAACCTCCTCCTGGATATAGGAGTCCAACTCATTTTCTTCCAGGACCAAGGAGATCCTATACTTCCAGCTCGGAAGTTATCAGCTCCCTCAAGCTTTTCATCAAGCTTAGTATTATGAGACATCTTAACTAAGAACCTCAAATGGAAATACAAAAGATTTAGATCTTACCAAGTCAAGATGTTGGATCTGGATTTGAAGTTGAAATCCTGCAGTACTGGTTCAGGAGCAGATTAGGGTTTTTCTTTTCCAGAGTTCTGTCCAACCAAATACTTTGAATTTGATCCCTAACTTTGATTTTGGGGAGAATATCAATCCATACCTGGGCTCACTGAAAAATTCCACTTCTGTGAAAAGCCCTAATTTTCGGCAGTAGTGTGAGGTCCAAAACTAAAAAACCTCATAATTGGATTCTGCTTCGACAGAAATATGCGCCCTATGGAGGAGAGTTATTCCACCCTACTTTTTCTGAAAATATATGGAGAGAGATCCACAAAATAGGAATCCCTAGTTTCCGCAGCTGAACAGTGTCTTCATCTCAGGTTAGCTCGGATCCCATGTTATATTTTAAACATTAAGCTAGCATATCATTAGGATCTTTAACTGAGAGAACAACAAGCATAGCAATCAAACACAAGAGACAGTGAACATAGTGTTTTTCCTTGGGGAAACCATAAATGGATAAAACCCAACAACTTCCTTAAAGATAGAATCAACACCAAAGTGAAACCCAAAAATAGTAAGACAATCTCCTGACAGCAGTAAGCTCTTTCCTCTTGCCCCAGTTTCTTTCTCTTCCTCAGCTATGTGCTACAACTGAGTGTGTATGAGATGTTTGATAAATATAGAGGTCACCTCTCTATTTATACTAATTCCCAACATGACTAAAACCCTAATAGGGCTGACCTCACTAGGAGATTCTAATAACCCTAGTGCCCCAAAACTGCGGGGACTTTAACCCTTAGACAATAGGAGGGTTACCCACAATGACTTGACATGACTTGTTTACATTATAGATCATCTCGATAGGAACATCGAGTCATGACATGGCACAATAACATCCTGGAATAAACATCGGGTTACAATAGATAAGAAATACAAGTGAATACATTCCGAAGTTACAATTACATCAACACGAGCTACATGCATATTGGGGCTGTTACATTCTGATATTAGCAGTATAATTCCGATCACATTGATGAATGGATCAAGGTATATTCTGAATTTTATTGATGATTTTTCAAGGTACACATGGGTCTTCTTTCTCAAAAAGAAGTCTGAAGTATGTGTAAAATTCACTGAACTAAAGGCCTTGATCGAGAATGCCTCTCGGCTTAAGATCAAGAACTTGAGATCTGATAATGGTGGGGAGTATGTCCATAATGAGTTGCTGTACATATGCTCCCAAAGTGGTATTCAGGTCCAACATTCAATTCCCTACTGTTATCTCCCAAAAAAAAATTGTTTTGATAGTATGAAGAATTTAACTCATGTAATGAAGAATATGAAGGTCACTGACAATTTGAAAGCCTCTGTTTTTTATTTGGGTAAAAACTTCACAACTTCTAGCATTCAGTGGCTTGGGAGAGGATCAAAATATCTCATTAGCCACCAAAATATGGAAGATAAATAGCAGGTGGAAGACCCCTTCAGAAGATGTGTATTTCTGAAACGTTTTTACACCATCGAAATGTTTTTCAAGCAGCAATCAGAAGTTGTGAAGAGTACAGATCAGCGAGATAGTTCACTACGGAGCCGCACCTGCAGAAGGAAGAAAGACCACAGCTTCCGATCTATGACAAGGATCATTTTGATCAATCAATAGATGAACTCTTCAATGGTCATAAGGACTAAGAACAACGTAGCGGCAAAATAGTCCACTAGGGAGCCACAACAGCAGAGAAAACAATGATTAAAAGTTCTGATGGTGAGAGGCTTTGAGTTTCGATCGCCGACGAAATCAGTTCGGGACTTGAAAACTTTAAAAGCATCAGTGACTTATTCCACTATGGAACTGAAACGATGGAATAATTACAACCTACGGCTTCCACGAGAAGAGGAAATCATCGGTGATCGGAAGGACTAAAGACTAACTGTTGAAGAGTTTAGAACCAAGCAGCTCCACAGGGATCGAAAGAACTACAGAGAAACCATCAATGAATTAGTCCTCTACAGGGCTGCTACTATGGAAGAAATATAGAATACGGGATCCGTAAGTAGATGAAACTTCGGTGTCAGAACCCGAAATCACTAGCCATCGACAAGATAATGAGATGGGGAGCCGCAACGGTGGAAGAAAAATAGACTAAGGCTCCCGATAAATGAAAAAGTTTACAAAACTCTGATAAGTGCGACAATAAAGGATCATCAACGATCGAAAGGCATGAAGACTATAGATCGGTGAGTTTTCAATGAAACATCTCCGTAGTGACAGTGGCATAGAAGACTAATGCCCTAATTCCATCGCCAATCAACTTCTGGCAACAATACACTGAAATTTAGTTCATTTCACATCCACAAATATGGCAACAATGAGAGTTGGGGCGCCAATGGAACAGAGGAAAAATCCTCTAATCAGCGACCACGACGGTAAACTATGGAGAAATAGAGACTTGGAGCGCCGAAATTGTGGAGAAATAGAGACTTGGAACGCTGAAACTGTGCACAAATAGAGACTTGGAGCACCAAAACTATGGAAAAACAGAGACTTGGAATGTCGAATCTGCGACGACAAGATAAAGAAAAATCCAGTGGATTAAATGAGGAAAATTACTTCAAGTAAATGCAGAGACACTAGCTGTTGGTGGAAATTTCACAGTAAAAACATCAGTGGTGATTATCAGCAACCACTTCAATGATTTAAATTTGCTCAGTGAACTAGAACTTTGCAGTAGATGAACAAATAGTTAGCAAGGGTTTGAAGCCCTTATCTGGAAAAAACTATTACTTTCAATTATTTTGATGTAAACAGATCGGATTTTCAGGATCTGTAGATTTTGTAAAATTCTATAAATCCCATGATTAATTTATGAATAAAGGTTTGACTATGGGGATTTATGATCATGTTCCATTATCAAGCATCTCATGTGGTTTATTCTAAGTATAAGCTCTTTTGTTGTGATTTGTTCAGCCATCTCTTTCTTTACTGTGTTTATTTCCTAAATGTGCATTTAGGTAATTTTCAGATTTATTAAAGGGCTGATAGCTGTCATCCTATTGGGTATTTAGTGATATTTGATTTATAAACACCATCGTCAGCAAAATTTAGCCATTTATATGCATGTGTTATGTGTGTAAGTCTTCTAGCCTGGTCAGTTCTCCATCCCTTCACCTTTTTGTCAAATTACTGAACAAGTTGTAACTAAAAGCCTTGTGATTGAGTGAGCCTCATGCATGTCTTGAGAGTGAGAGGTTATATAGGTTATCTAGCTTGATCCAATTCAGAAAAACCCTAAAAAAAATTTAAGTTACCAAGCATCCTTGAGCTACAACCTAGAGGAGTTTCCTAGAGTGATAACAAGCTAGCGCTGTTGCCGGGGAGAGGAGATTGAAGCTCAGCTTCCCTGGGAGATGACATAGATCCATGCTTGATGATAGACAAGGCTTGGACATTATTACAGTTGTAATCATCTATCTGGTGACTCCATTGATAAAAGGTTTCTTCAAGAATACCAAGTACCATAGAAAACCCAAAGGGGCCACTAGCAACACCCGTTTCAGATCCAGAAGAAATATTGAGGAAAGCTAGGGCTTTACTAAGACAGACCAGCAGTGCTACATAGAACGCTACATCAGGTATTTCAAGAAATAATTTTGCTGTTATTTTTCTGCTTAAACTTTTAATTCCCAAAAAAAAATTATATTAGAAAAATCTAGGGCTTGGGCATCTTCAAGCACTGCTGCTTATGAAGATCCAATCCCTAGTGACTCCACTGGGATAAGTATACCACTGCTTTCTCGAAAAATATTTTCATCAGTGTTGCCTTCCACAACCCTGTCCATACCCATTTCCAATATGGTTTCCCCTCAAATTGCCAAGATGGAAAGGATCCTAGTAGTTAGGTATGCACCCCTTGTTTTGCCAAATCCTCTCACAGACATGCCTACCGGGGATTACCTAGAGTATATGCCTAAGTTTACAGGGGAAGGGAATTTCACTGTTGAAGAACATCTAGAGTCTTTTTATAGTTATGCTGAAAATATAAATATAGAAAAAGAAGATGTATGAACTAGAGTTTTTGTGCAAAACCTAGATGGCCAGGCTAGAAAGTGGTTTAAGGAACTTCCTGTTGGGTCAGTGGCAGTCATAGAGGCCTTCGATGACATTTTCCTAAAACATTAGGGAGAAAGGAGAGACCACCTCTACTATATCACAGAATTCAGCAACCTAAGAAGAGAAAATGGTGAGTCTGTCTCCAATTTTACCAAAAGATTCAACAACATGTACAGCAAGATCCCCACTGAGATTAAGCCCACCGGTGCCTCAACTATGATAACTTATGCAAATTCCTTTGACTCTGACTTCTACCTACTTCTCAGAGAAAGGAGGTATACCTCCTTTTCACTCATGCAGGATGATTCCCTAGAGGTAGAGTCAAACATTCTGGCATCTCAGAAGGTCAAAGGGAAGGTAGACAGGAGAAAGCAGCTAGCAGACTATGGTGGGTCTTCTGCATCGGAGAACAAGATTGAAAAAATGACCAAATTCTTGGATAACCTAACTGCTAAAATGTCAAAACTAAAGGACCAAGGACATATGCCAGTGAGGGGTAAGGAGCCATGTGACTTTGCTCCTGGAAACCCAATTTGTGTTCCTTATAGAAGAGGAAACCCCCCTATTCAGATTCTTAGAAGGGAGATAAATCAAGGGGAAGACCAGAGGATAAGAGATCCATTTCAGAATGTTGTATTAGAAGAAGAGCCAGAATTCATTGAAGACGAAGGAGAAGCTAAAGACAATATCCACTGCATGGAGGATGAGGTGGACTATTATTTTCTGACCCAGGAAGAATATGAGGAAGCCTTGATTGATGAGGAGATCGTTGAAGAGGTTGTCTATCAAGTTGATAGTCAAGAAGGTTACCAACTAACGTCTAGGTTAGTTGCTCCCCTCAATAAAAATGTTGTTCCTATCAAGCAGTCTGCGACACCTGCTAGAAAGTTTGTTGTTATACCAAAGAAAGTAGTTGTCCCATCCAAAGAAAGTAGTTCTCCCATCCATTTCTCTAAGCCATTAGTCCCCAACCAAGAGAGAGGTGCTCCCATGAGCTAGGGAAAGGTGGCCCATTTCCACCCAAGTGAGGTATAACTTCTTTTTATGCATGTTGATTTGTTTATTTTTTTTTCTAACCAATATTTTCATCTGTAAGTTTTCCATTAACTTTGTTTGCAGGTTGTTTCATAGTAGTATAGGTTTATTTTGCAAGTTTTGGAGGCGGAACTGTTTTAAAGGAAAGTATCCTATGGCTAGGTTTTAAGAGGCCATCAACATACTGGGGTTGAAAGGTGGATGCATATAGTTCTACAAGTAAATACAAGCAATATCAGAGATTAGAATGGTCCAAACGTGATTAACTGAAGGCTAGTCCAAGCTTTCTCTTCAATCCTCTTCTTGCTCCAAGAGACCTACAAAATGAATTATACCTTCCTCAAACCATTATGACCACATATAAACAAATGATAATCAAATAAACATGAGAAAATGATTTGAATAGCATCATCATATGATCATAAACAGAGATTCAATCACACATTGAACAATGATTTGGGAAGAAGAAGGACATCACATCTTTATTAATCTTGAAAATAAGTACAAGTATACCTTCTCTTCAAGTTCGGCACCTCATGAAACCTTGATCCAGTTCTGCTACTTCTCTTCTCCAAGGAACTCAACCTCCAAGCTCTACAACACAAGGGGATGATCACCAGGGCAAAGGTGTGGGAAAAGAGAGCTCCAAATCCTCCAGCATAACAATGCAAATATTCAAGTCTCCTATCATGGACCTCCCTACCTCTATTTATATGGTTAAGGAAGAGTTAGGGGTGAAGACAAAGTGGTTACAACTGAAGGAGTCGGTTGCATAACTACCCAAACTACCCGGATTTCAAAAGATGTGTTTTTTCACATTTTTAAGAGGCATACGTGGGTTGCTGAATACAATAGTCACGTACACGAGAAATACACGTGGGTTGCTAATACAGAAAGTCACGTATATATAGAAACTCACATACGTACGCGGGTATTATATTGAGCAAGTCGTGTACATATGTGGTTTTTCCCTAAGGCAACTCGTGTACAGACAAAAAACTCATTTTTAGGGTATTTCTAGGCATTTTCAAACTTTGGTGTCTTCTAGAAAGTTTTAGCTAACATAAATATATTTCCAACGATGTATAGATGAGGTCAAAGAGAGTTATATAAATAAAGATATGGGTCCTCCAATTTAGGTGTTTTTTCAGTGACTTTGAGTGACTTTTCATGAAGTGTCATCATGGAAGTGTCGACATGCGACGAAATCATAGGAAAGTGGTCACAGGAAGAGATGTGTCATTTAGAGCTATAACAGATGCCCCCTAATGTGTGAGGTTAGAGGGGAAGACGATAGCCGAAATACATTATAAAGGAAACAGTTGAGTATGGAGAGAGCAGAGAATCCAAGATCAAACGGCTCGAACAAAGGTACCTGAAAGAGAGATAAATGTCAGAAAAACTTATCTCTGGGACATACAAGTCCATATACAAAACATCACCATGAAGATATAGGCATATCCAACATATGTATAACTAATGAAACTATCATGGTCGCTCAATATGCAAAAAGGTGCCATATCAAATCTAAAGGAGCCATGGCCACAAATGAACAAGGTGGATCCATGCTCAACAATCGATCATAGCCACAAGAATACAAGGTGGATCTATGTCTCAGAAAAAGGTCATATAAAATATAACAAGGTCTTGTGCAACTCAGGAAATAGCAAAAAATGACGATGCTATTGTCAACCCAAGGTCTTCAATCCAAACCACCCAAAAGGTACGAATCCTAACCATGCAAATAAAGGAACTGAAGTCAAACATGGAGGAAACCATTTGATTACCGGTCAATAATGAGAACCGTTAACAAACGTGAGAGAAACCACCATTAATGAAAATGGTCCCCAAGGTACCTAGTACATTCTAATAAGTGTGATTACAAGGACTTGAAGTCGAACACTTGAAGAATCCATCGAGTAGGAGACATTAAGGTATTCCCACTACCCAATAGAGAGGGAAATTTCCACTGATGACTACAATCCCCAAGGTACTGTCATAAAACTCTAAATCTCATCCCCAAAGGAAGATGTGTTGCAGTCGATAGGAAGAGATCCATTGGAAGGAAGGAATTAAGGAATCCTTCATCATCCAACACGAGGTAAGTCAAAGACTAATTGGATCTGGAATTGGTACTGAATTTCACGACAAGGAACACTGAAGACATGATGTAATGAACTGATACCAGGGAATGGCCGACACAAAAGGTCAAGGCAACTGCAGAATGGCCAACAAAGGTTTAATCCTTGAATAGTGAGCACGACACAAAAGTGACTTAGGTATCTTTTTACACAAAAGGACCAATGAAACAAATCTGCAATGTAGGAGACATTGACAGATTCCCCATATAATTGGAAAGAAACCAACTGGAGGAGTTAAAACTCTGAATCGGGATAAGATCAAAAAACTAGGACCCAACTGTTGATAGACTCAAAACTGGTGCTTTGTTTAAGGAAACAAGACTTGCTGCCATGATGTAAAAAACATGTGAATGAACTTCCCTTCCCCTCTTTCTTGTAAAGGTTTAACGAGTCCAAGAAAGAAAACTCGGGACCATCTTCATTTTTGGCAAGCTCAAAGAAAAGAAAGAAGAATGCTTGATAAAGCACCGATTTGTGGATTTTACGAGCCCGAACTAGTACATGCTTGACATTTTTTTCATAGTTTAGAGAGTCTAAAAACTCCAAAGAAGACTCCAGGGGGGTGCTTTTTCGTACAATTTAGTCTCCTGAGGCTGAAAAAGTATAAAACATACCAAAGAAGAACTCTCTTAGCTTCCGAAGAAGTAAGGTGCGCCTTTTTTGTATTTAGTCAGGAAGGTCTTAAAAAGGTTAAATTACCACCTACCCAACGCTCCTTCAAAAGAAGCATATAGCCTGAGTTTTATGAGTGTGAAGGAAGGAAAGATCACTCGGAAAGATCCATTTGATTACGAGAAATGGGACTTACAACAATAAACTCGATGCTTTGTTCTTTAGGGTTTAGTGAGCATGACAAAGACATAAAGTACACTCGAAATCTTTTTCATGTTTTGGTCCAGAGCATGAAAAAGAGAAAACTAAGCTCATACCGGGGGTTCCTTTTTCGTAAGTTTAGTCCCTCAGGTCCAGAAAAGTGATAAACCTATGCCTGAGAATACTCTTCTCAATTCCGAAGAAAAGAGAGTGTTCCTTTCTCGTATTATTCCACATGGTCCAAGAAAGAGATAACCTACCACCAATGTGGATGCCCATTCACACATTCTTAACGAGCATGAACGGACAAGTTTACTCGGTAGTCAAGTCTATTTTGAGGAGTCAGAACTGGGCCTAAAGACACTCAAAATATTTCCCGTGAAGTTTTAACGAGTCTGAAAAAGTCAACTCGCAGCCTCCTTACTATTTTTAACGAGCTCGAAGGAGAGCAGAAAGAATGCTCTAAATGCGAGGAGACGAGTGTCATAGGTAGGAGAAACTAGTTCCAATTGCAAGGAACAGACCTATGCATAATGCAAGGAAAATGAGCAATATAAGGACACTCAAGGACTATCTCCTTAGGGTAAAAGGTGTCAAGTTGCAAAGGCAAAATGATACAAGGCTGAGCGATGATGAGAACAAAGATGAGGGCTTATAGAACGAACTAAAAGCATGGAAGCCAACATCAGGCTCATAAGCGCAAGCAGGGCACATGAAAATGCAGTTACAACTTGAACAAAAAGACAAGGCCAGTAAATAGTTGTGAATCCAACTAAAAATCCTGTCTCCAAGAAACAACAACATCAGAATCATATTCAGAAGAAACGATCTGATGCGGGTCACTTTGGTAGAAACACATGTGACTTTGCTATCTTCTATAAAATGTAAATTCAAGGTAGAATCAACCGAAGAAGATTCTATAGAACCAAGGCTTGAGGGTTTATAATCAGTAAGATCGACCTTAGAAGGAGAGCAAAAATCAACAAGGGAGATAGAGTCTGTAGGAACAAACTGTTGGTTTGCATGGGCAGACCCGGGTTTACTGTATTTAACCAACAACACCCCTAGCTCACTGGCCCTTTCAGCAACAGACCGTCGAGCGGCCTGAAGTCTCACCCGAAGTGATTCTAATGGGTTGGCCAAGGACTCAAGTGTCTTGGACCAGGTTCTGTGGTAGCCTGGGTGTCTCGCATCTCTTCTATACTGCAGGATCTCTCTTTGTCTGCGATGCGCAACTTCCTCATACTTGTGATGACTCTAGTCCTTATCGCATCACCACACCTTGCTACGTTGATTCTCAACCGCAGTGCACCACAGCTCCTCTACTGGTGCAATATCGCCTCCTTGCGATATCCTACCGTTGCGGCTTAGCATACTCAGTGCTACTCATTCCGACTTACGGGACTCAATAGACAAGGTTGCTTAACTCTGTGACTCTTAACTATCTGGGGTGAAATGTAGATAAACTCTTACACAAAATACTTATGGACTTCAACTTGAATTTATCTTCTAAAGTGTTGTAAACTAAATAACGCATACATACATTAAATTGTAAATGAGGCCCATGTGATAACTGATAGATGCAACAAATAAACACAACACATAAATCAATCACATAACACACGATTTTAACGTGGTTCACCTCCAAGATGGAAGTTACATCCATAGAACTGTGTTTCTATTATAGCTCAGGGGAAGGTAAACACAGTTCTGCTGCACCGCATATGCAGCTCGAGATCTTCTGGGTAACTCCGCACACAGCCTGGAGCTCTTCTCTCTTAGATCTATTTTCTACTCTATATTGCACCTCTTACAATATACTCTTCCCTCTCTGCCGATCCCTGTGGATCATTACATACATGCTCTATGAGCCAGCTACTGGTTACAGTAAGATAACTACAGTTAATAATCAGAACCAGAGCTTGGCTTCTACAACTGTCTAATAATATACAAAAGAAACTAACAACTGAACGAACCCTTTTACAATACAAAATATATCCCTTTATAGGTGGCCCGAAGGTCTCGCCATTACAACACTGTGGGCCATCCCAACAGTAACCCAAAACCCTAACTAGTGACAGTCGGCATATTTGACCTTGAGGTAGCTGCTTTCCATCACACCACAACTCTCTGCAGTCTTCCATGCTTCCCGGTGCTGACCATGGGTACTGTGCACCGCTTCCCTGCTTCTGTCCTTCATCTTCAATACCTCGGCCTCATTGCTCCTTTTCCTTTATCAGGGTAGCTGAGCCCTCCTAACTTCGCCACTGCATTCAATGCAGTGGGTGAGCTCTCTCTTCTTGGCCGCTCAGGTACTGTCATATTCCCTGACTTCTCTGCCCTAAAAGTCATGGTTTCCAGCTCTGCTCTGCAGCTAGAAACATGCTACGGCGTCGTAGCTCCATCTTATCTCCTCTCCGCCAAAACTATCTATCCGCTAAACTAGCAGCTTCTTCTGTAGCTGTGGGACCCTGCTCCAACACAAACTCAATATCACAGGAATTGAAAAATTCATAAGAAAAATCAAACTCATCAGGATCACTGACTTGCTGTTCAAAGGAAGAGTCAAAAGACTCAACAATACCAACATAAGAAGACTAATCCATGGGAAAATTGGGCTTCCTAAGCAAATCAGGGTTAGACTTAGTCACAACTGAACCAACATCCAAAAGAAGATCAGACTGAATGAAAGACTCTAGGAAGACTTCATCCAAAGAAAGAGATCATCCGAGATAGGACACATGTCTAAACTTTCAAATGGACTGACAGAGTGGAGATTAAGCCCCACAATCTGTATAGGATGACTCACCTGGTCAACTGTTGGGACCAAGTCCCAAGAAGGTAAGCATGAAAATAGAGGCTGCTTCTCACTAGCAATTGAACGCAAAGGATAAGAGGCCAAATATTTCACTTGTGGTGGGGTAGTGTCTATAGAAACACTGGGAATCAATAAAGGAAATACCTAGTCTCTATTTGGGTTAGGAGATGGATCAAGAAAATCCAACTGATCGATAGTGACAATTTCTTCGCCATGATTAAAGTACATCACACGAAAGAATGTTGACACCACAGCTTGCATGGCATAGACAAAATCACGTCCAAGGAGCATATTGAAGTCCAAGGGGTCTTCTATCACCATGAAATCAACTAAGACGGTCTTCCCACCCAAAGTAACAGGTTTTTGAGAAAGAATTCCCAAGGCTATACAAGTTCTTCTATCAAACGCCAATAACTGACTAGCAGTCAACACAAGGCTGGGAGATCCCATGCCTCGCCAAGCACGAGCAGACAAAATACTAACTGAGGCTCCTTCATCAACAATACAACGAGAAATCATGTATGATTCAACTTTGACCTTTATCTGGAAAGGTGCATCAGAAGGAAGGTGCGGCTCAACTAGGCTATCCCAATCAAAGGAAGCAATCCGAGAGCTTGGTGGGGGTTGATCCGAAGCAAGTTTAGTTCCCCCTTGTTCAATAAGTTCTGAACTGGTAGTGAAGAAAATGTGACTAGTAGACAATTCACTCTCTAAATGAAGAGTGGGATTGATCGACAATGGCATCGATTCAACCGCTTCGTGAAAGTCACTCTCCGACGGGAGAGTGGGATTGACCAAAGATGACATTGGTTCAATCACATCAGGGTCACTCTCTGAAAGAAGAGTGGGATCGACCAAATATGAGATTGGTTCGAGAAATTGATCAACCAAAGGTTGAGTAAGTTGTTGAGAAACTATAGGTTTTTCAGTAGAAGGAAATTCTTGAGTCTCAGACCACACTCTTCACACCTCCGCAATAGTAGGGTACTGGTGAGTAAGATGATCTCCCTCGCATAGCTTACAAGGGAACTTAAGTTTGCACTTCAAATGACCAGTTTTCTCAACGATGTCAACATGACTAGCAATGGTTGACTGTTTACTCTCAACATGACCTGCAGAGGATGAGAGTTTGCCCCCAGCATGAACACCAGAGGCCGAGTGACTGGGTCCAACCTGACTAAGAGAGGTGGGTTGTTGAAAAGCTTCAGAGTGTTCAAAAATGGGATGACCATGAAACCAAACTCTTCGCACCTCCGCAATAGAAGGGCATTTATAAGTAAGGTGGTCTCCCTCACAAAGATTACAAGGAAGCTTGGTCTTGTGTTTTGAACGGGTAGTCTTTTCAACAGTGTCAACATGACTCACAGTGGTTGATGGATTGTCTTCAGCATGAACCACAGAGGCTGAGAGACTGCCCCCAGCATGACTTACAGAGGCTAAGAGACTGGGTCCAACATGACCTACAGAGGTTGTATGGGCACCACCAACATGAACAACAGAGGTTGAATGGTTAGGATCAACATGCTTTAGAGCAGTTGAGTGTGTGCCCCCAGCATGAACCACAGAGGTTGGGTGGATGGATCCAACATGACCTGTATAGGTTGGATGGGGAGGTTCAACTTGAACAACAGAGGTTGAACGGGTGCCCTCAGCATGAACTACAGAGGTTGAGTGACTGGATCCGACGTGACCTGGAAAGGTTGGAAGGATCCCACCAGCATGAACCATAGAGGTTGGATGGTGAAGATCAACTTGACTTGCAGAGGTTGAGTGCTTAGATCCAACATGGCCTACATAGGTTGGATGGGTGCCCCCAGCATGAACCATAGAGGCTGGGTGTTGAGGCTCAACTTGACTTGCAGAGGTTGAGTGCTTAGATCCAACATGACCTACAGAGGTTGGATGGGTGAGCCCAGCATGAACCACAGAGGCTGGGTGGTGAGGCTCAACTTGACTTGTAGAGGGTGAACGGGTGCCCCCTTGCTTATGTGCCTTCTTCCTATTCCTCCTTCTTTTACTCCTTTTAGACTGTCGGTTACTAGTATCAGTACTTTCACCACATGAGGTAGAAGGAGGAGGAGAATCAACTACAGGTGAAGGGGAAGTAGTGTTTTAATGCTATTGATATAAGGAGCTTACTTGAGAAGCATCAGGAGCATTCAGGACAGTTGGAGTGGAAAAAAACCACACCATTAGCCCTAGGGTGAATACAGGTAGATTCAGGGTGGCCATCAAGGGAACACCAACATTCCCCGTGAGAGGAATAGTACAAGGAGTTCCTAGCATGGAGATCTCTTGGTTGGTGTTCAAAGAGGTGTTAGCCATAGTTTCAAACCAGGAGACAAAGTGTGAGGTTGATAGGAAACCAAAATTACAAAGCACACACCTAAAGGCACACTAAGTATAGACAAACCACACAGCACTCACTAAAAATTCCTAAAGCCAAACAGAAAAATACGTATAAGATATACTTTCCAAAAGAAAGCTGATAGACAGCTACTTAGCATCCCTATAGATGTTCTTAGGTACAAGCAGAGGAATCACCCACCACCCTCCCACACCTTCTACCGGGGTTACCTTCCAAGCCCGTCCAAGGTCAACCAGAAATAGCCTTCTGGTGTACCTGTGTATGAACCCTAGATGTCAAAGAGACTAAAGGCTACCTTAACTATATTGACAGTCTGGGGGGACATTCGCAAGCCTAATTCGTACGCATGGGCAGGGTAGCAAAGTCTGAAACCCTGTCTAAGACAGAATCCCCAGATGCGTAAAAACCTTGGTCTACGCTTTGACAAGGAATTGGAGGGTTATCTCCTCAGTCCAAGTCTCCATGCAGCCTCATGCTTAACTCCCATTTGAGAGGAGCTTCCCAGATACAATCAACGTAGAAAAGGGTTTACCTAATGATTATCCAACTATGTCTGAGATTTAAATACTTGTGGAAAGTTTAAAAAACCTAATCCACAAGTCTAGACTGAGCTAGTTGGTGTATGACCCTATAAAATAAAACTTACTAATAATTTTTGAATTATATCGTTTATTTTAAGGGTTGTTTTTAATCAGAGGGTAAATGGCGTGAAACTTATGTGGTGTTTTGACTCAAAGTTGAAACAAAATGACTAAGCAAAGAGATATGAAATGCAAAAAGAAAAAACTATTCTCTTTTTCTTTTTCAAATAGAAACTTGAAAGCCACAAAAGAACAAATTCTTTTTATTTTTATTTTTTTCAAAAACAATAATATGCCATGCAATCTAGACTAAAAACCTAATCTACATGCATATAAAGCAAACATGTGTTTTTGTCTTTTTTCTTTTATAAATGCAAAAGAAAAATCAGCCTATCAACTAATGCAAGCAAGTACTGTAAGCAAAGCAAATAGACAACTACTCTACACCCCACAAACAAACCCTAGGTTTCCCTATAGTTAGATATCAACCTCTCCGGAAAGGAAGGCTGACAAAGGTAAAAAATCCAACAACTTTGGAATGAAAGAGACCGAGCAAATAATACTGATATAAACAAAGGTCAAGAAGTCCCAAGAATCAATCTAAACCTACAAACAGAGGTTGCTCAGTACCTTGTCCAACAAGGTCAAGCCAAAGAAGGAGGTGGGGGGGCAAGCAACAAAAACAAGTATATGTTCTTTTTATTTTTATTTTATAAATGCAAAAGAAAAACTACCTACAAAAAAAAGTATGCAGATAACAAGAACCAAGCAAAAGGAACTCTGCTATACAACCACCAAACAAACTCTAGAATGAACTAAAGTCAGCATAAACCCTACTTGGAAGGAAGGCTTGGATAAGAGACAAGTCAACTACTTTGGCATGGTGAAGTTAACCAACAAAACAAGAAGGAAACCAACACCAACAAGCTTCTGAAATCAAACAAAGATCACTAACAGAGGCTGACCAAAAACATAAGCCAAAAATCATACCAAGCAAAGGAGGTGGGGAAAAGAGCAAAGAGAAAACCCTAATGCTATAAAAGGGCTTACCACATAGATAAAGAACAACCAAAAGGGATGACACTAACTCCCTGGAGTCATGCACCTGTAGAGGACACCAAAAGACCTACCAAACATCCCACAACAGTAGAAAGAACCACAAAAAATGAGGAAAAACACTATTTTAGGGGCACACGCGGGTTGTACTACTGAAAGGTCGCATGTCATACGTGGGTTGCCAATACAGCAAGTCACATACGTACATGGGTTTCCAATACAGAAAGTCACGTGTATAATCACACGCGAGTTGTATAGCTGAAAAGTCACGTATCATACACGGGTTGACAGTATAGACAGTCGCGTGTACCAAACCAGACATGCGACTGTTCAATCTGCAAGTCACGTACGGGTGGAAAAACTCCCAAAAAAGGTCAAAAACTGCCTTAGGAAGGCAGGGGAAGTGTTCTATCAGACTTATAAAGTCTTCCTTAGTGGCAAGAAGGACCTAAAACAATGCAAAAGACTGAAAGAAAGATAGAGAAACCCCAAACAGACAAGGCTATCCCCAGCGGAGTCGCCAGTTCTGTTGTAAAGGAAAGTATCCTATGGCTAGGGTTTAAGAGGCCATCAACATACTGGGGTTGAAAGGTGGATGCATATAGTTCTGCAAGTAAATACAAGCAAGATCAGAGATTAGAATGGTCCAAACCTGATTAACTAAAGGCTGGTCCAAGCTTTCTCTTCAATCCTCTTCTTGCTCCAAGAGACCTGCAAAACGAATTATACCTTCCTCAAACCATTATGACCACATATAAACAAATGATAATCAAATAAACATGAGAAAATGATCTGAATAACATCATCATATGATCATAAACAGAGATTCAATCACACATTGAACAATGATTTGGGAAGAAGAAGGACACCACATCTTTATTAATCTTGAAAACAAGTACAAGTATACCTTCTCTTCAAGTTCGGCACCTCACGAAACCTTGATCCGGTTCTGCTGCTTCTCTTCTCCAAGGAACTCAGCCTCTAAGCTCTGCAACACAAGGGGATGATCATCAGGGCAAAGTTGTGGGAAAAGAGAGCTCCAAATCCTCCAGCATAAAAATGCAAAGATTCAAGTCTCCTCTCATGGACCTCCCTACCTCTATTTATATGGTTAAGGAAGAGTTAGGGGCAAAGACAAAGTGGTTACAACTAAAGGAGTAAGTTGCATAACTACCCAAACTACCCGAATTTCAAAAGACGTGTTTTTTGACATTTTTAAGAGGCGTACGCGGGTTGTTGAATACAACAATCGCGTACACGAGAAATACACATGGGTTTCTAATACAGAAAGTCGCATATATATAGCAACTCGCGTATGTACGCGGGTATTATAGAGAGCAGGTCATGTACGTACACAGGTTTTCCCTAAGGCAACTCACATACAGACAAAAAACTCATTTTTAGGGCATTTCTAGGCATTTTCAGACTTTGGTGTCTTCTGGAAAGTTTTAACTGCCAGAAATATATTTCCAACGGCGTAGCGATGGGGTCAAATGGAGTTACAAAACTCAAGATATGGGTCCTCCAATTTAGGTATTTTTTCAGTGACTTTTCATGAAGTGTCATCATGGAAGTGTCGACATGCGACGAAATCATAGGAAAGTGGTCACAGGCAGAGATGTGTCATTTTGAGCTATAACAGGAACCCTAACCCACTGTGTGCAGAGGGTTTCACAAGGGATGCATATCCATATTTATTTATGTTATTTGCTCTTAGATGTAGTTTACAGTAGCTGCCATTTAGTTGTTCTAGTGTAGCTTAGCTTAGTTTCAATTCGCAGCTCTGTTTCAGTCATTTTTACTTCCATTTTTTTACTGTTTTCTAAGGGTAGGAACCTACCCTTGTGCCCTATAGGCACAAGGGATTCATTCTTACCCCTGTAGTGAGGAGAAATTCTCACTACAGCTTTGGCGACTCCCTTGGGTTGATCCCATAGGATCCCTGGGCAAAAAATTTCAAGTTTTTAAAGTTTTTCATTTTTTACCCTAGTTTTCAAAAATGTTCTATTAGATCTATTTAAATCTACTTTATTTCTTGTTTTTTGTCAATGCCGAAGCCTCTGCTAGTCTAAGCCGAGTCAGACTGACCCAGTACCAGTTACTGTCAACCAAATCTGACCCTGCATCACCAAAAACACCCCTTTTAGGAGCAGATCACTCTTATCGGGGGAAAAGGTCAGGGAAGGCACACTTAATTGGCAGATAGGTGCACCCAGGGTACACTTAATCCTCAGATAGGCATGACTTCAGCCTCGAAGCTCAAGTTGTGACTTTTTTGGGATTTTGTGCGACCCCTTCGCTCATTTCTGGAAAAATCTTGCGGCCCCATCACAGGATTTGGTCATAAATGTGCAGCCTGTCACATAGAAGTTGTTTTTCAGTTTAATTAGCAGTAATTTTTCAGTTTTATAGGATTGTTAGTGCGGCCCATCTTCCTCTGTCCACCATCATAGGTCTCTTTTAATTCTAGTTTTCATTTTCTGCAAATAAATCAATGAACAAATGTGTATATGCTAAATCAATCACTAAGGTTCAATAAAATGAATTAGCCTAACTAAAAGTAACATAAAATTAACCATCTCGCTGCCCCCTTCCTCCTCTACCCATTCATCACCCTACGAGGCATTCTGGGATACGACGAAGGGAAAAGCTCGTATAGATCTAGGCACTCCATGGCATTTTTCCCAAACCATTAAAACCAAGTGACCTGGAAGGTACGGGGGGTAGAGAAGGAAGGCTTCTCATGGCGCTAAGCATCCTCCCTGCTTGACCAACCTAGCACTTGGGATGTGATCTAAGGATATACAGATGGGCTTAGTCCCATTGTGTTGAGAGCCCAGCACCTTGTCTTGGTTGAAGAATAATACCACTGAGAGATAGACACTAAGTTAGGCCAACAATTCAGGGTTAATCACCATATTTTCTTACAAATTTTTGTTTACATTTGCATGCAAAACCATGATGTGAACTTTACCATGAATTCATAAACCATATTGCAAACCAAATACCAGAGCAAACAAGCAAACCATCACACCATACCAATTAATTAACCCAACTTAGTTCATGACGCTGAGTAAGCCTTAAAATTTACCAAATTTACACTAAGTTCAATCAAACTCTACAGTCTTTGAGGACATAAGTCCCTGACTGCTTTAACTATGGGAAGTACTTGGGCTTTTCCCAGAAACTCATTGTGAGGAGTACCATAGGAACCCCAAAGTAGCTGGTCACTGAGAGGAATTTCCAAGCGAAACAAGCAACGACCCCTTCCAATTGAGTAGAAGCACCCATGAGGAACAAGCCAAGCGTTGTCTTATGGCAGTCTTGGTGGCCGAGAGACCACCTGCAGCCATTAGGAATCCAATGAAATCAGGGTCCAAATTTCATACCCACCAGTTTCATACACATAAGCAAACACAATTGATCCTCCACAATCTTCCTCACACCTAAGAGGTGAACCACCACCATTTGGAACACTCAGTCGGCACTGTCGTAGCCATCCTCAGTGATCTCCCACACCATCAGAGGGCCACACAGCCTCTGATTCTGATTCAAACCCATATCAGTCTGAACCAGACCTCCACACTGCACCATCTATCCCCATGGCTAATGCAAACCCGGATCCATTTTCCAGTCTAACCTTAGCAAGTGGACCCATGTCCACATCACAACCAGTCACCCACAATGTGGCAAGCAGTCCAAGCACAGTCATGCAGACTATCATTAGCAAATTGCCACCACCCATAGTGACCAGCCAGGCTGGTCCAGTGGCCACACATGGGGGTAGTCGTCCCTCCACACACATTTTTCCCCCTACCACACAGGGGGGCAGTGCACCAACCACCCACATTGGCCCTACTACCATATAGGGGGGAAATGCCCCAGCCACCCATACCATCCCACCCACAACACATGGGGGTATTGGCCCATCTGCCATGGTGCCACCACAAGCACTCCCATCCATGCAGATGCATTATGCACCTGCAAACCCCACTCCCATTGTAGCCCCATCCCACATCAACTTAGGGTCAAATATGCCATTCATGGCCCGCTTGAACTTTCCTGACTTGGCTAGATTGATGAATGACCCCATATATCACCAATATTTTTGGCCACCCATGCCAACTAAGCTGCCATCGTACATCCCAAAGTTCAAAGGAAAATCCAGGGAATGTCCCCAAAATCATATAATGACATTCCATCTATGGTGTTCATCCAATAGCATCGTAGAAGACTCCATCAAACTGAGGTTGTTCCAATGCACCCTGACAGGTGCCATGGCCAAATGGTACATTGAGCTGCCACAAGCCAAGTACCCCGACTTCAACTCCCTAGCCTTCATGTTCCTACAGTATTTCTAACTCCCTATAAAATATGATGAGGGAGTAGAGATCTTGCTATCCTGTCGCCAAAACACTACCACCCACATCACTGACCATATCCATGAGTGGCGGTGGCATCGCAGCTTATGTAAGATCCAACTTGATAATAGGATCTTCTTAGATTGGTTTCTCAAAAAAATTCTCCCACCCATCGCAAACGATGTCACATCCAAACATCCCCAATCTGAAGAAGAGGCCTATTACCACCTAAGTTGTACTTAGTGGTGTTCTATCAAGTGAGCCTGGTGAACCGGACAGGGATAACTTGTTCGGACTTCAGAGAACTTTCAGTCTTGCTTCTGGGAAGCTTTGTTGTATCATATCACATGTTCATACCCCATGGGGGAATTGTAATAAATGTTCTAGCATGATAGTGTCTGTAAAAGACTCGGTCTCTTAGACTTCATTTTTCAATCCGATCAGCCCAGGGTGTTTTTTCCCTTGGTTATTATTGGTTGTTGAATAAACGACTAATAATTTCTGATTTTTTCACTCCATACCTCCAAAGTTGGGGTGGTCGGCTTGGCATTTAGGCCTATTGAGGTTATTAGAGTCTATGTGTCAATGTATAAGCATGCTAGACATCATTTTTGAGTCATATGAACATGTCTAAGTCCCCCTAGGTGTTTTTCAATTTTTCAATTTTTCAGTTTTTTAAGTGTTTTTTATTAAATTTTAATTTTTCCAAAACTTAGGCTATTTTTTTATAGTTTAATTGGAAAAATTGATTTTGTAATAAAAGTGGGCCAAATAATCGGTTTCAGTCATGTAGGTGCTCATTTTCAAGCTAAGAGCACCATGTAAACCCATGGACCCACTATTTCCTATTTTTGAGTGATTTTCCATCACTCGGGTCAGAAAGCCCCAAAAATCAATTATTGATTATTTTAATTAATAAATTGATGAATAATGGAGCAAATCCAAAATCAATAAATCAATGGATTCTCAGCCGATTTGATTGAAATCAGTCAGATCTAAAGCAGATTGACTGGATCTGACAAATCCTTGACTGAAGGAGGTGATCAAATCTGATCCAGAGTTGATCTTGAGCATCCTTTATGGGGAATTTCGCCCTCTCTCTCTCCTCAACATGTTTTTGGCTCAACTGGATAATTTTTGGTGGATTCTTCAGTCAACAGGTTGAGGTGTCAGTCAGATCAGGCCCCTGATTGATAGTTACACTCAGTGAGACTCAGATCTGGCTCAGCTAGACACAGATCAGGCATTGATGGACTCTTCATCAGTTGATTTCACTTGATTCCATGAGTAATTGCGCCCCCCCTAGGCTAGATGGCCTGCAAATTGTATATATCTAGGCACAGCCTCCTCTTCCAAGCGAGTTAGAACTGGGATTGAGGTGTTGTTGCTACTGTGCTGTATTGTTTTTTCATTCTAGAATAAAGAAGCTTTGGAGGCAAGATCTATGGTGTAATGCTCTTCATGTGTGGATGTTGATTGTCAAATGCTTATGAGGTATAATCTGCTTTTGTTTATCATTGCTTTGCTGGTTAATTGTTGGCCTTGAAGGAGATAGCTCCCTCTTGTTAGGGTAAGAGTTTATTCTAGTTTGATTTATGCTCTTACTGCTGCTTGTTCTAGATCTATTGGATTTGTATGTATTTTAAGTTTAATTGCATGCTTTCCAATCATCTCTTTCGACAGCACCTATGTTTTAACCATCTGTCTGTGCAAGGATTTTTAAGTTGCAGATGATCTCGCTGGTAGAATAGGTTGAGATGGTTTGAATCTTCCTCATCTTCATTATCTTATGAATGACATAGTCCCTCAGTGTTCCACCAAAGCGGAATCCAAAGCCCAACATTTCCAGGCTTCAAACACTCTTTCTCTCTCTTCTTCAATTCATACTTCATTTTTGACTTAAAACATACCAAGATGCAATCGTAAAACATTTATTCCAAACACATGCAAGCACACTGATCTCTTTTGACTCCATTTTTAAGGCACTGGTCTTTTTTGCTTCATATATATATTGTGTATCAACTTTATGCTTTCGTGTGTATCTTTGTATCTTGTCATCTTGATTTTTTATAGTTAAAATCTTCAAACTCCTAAATAACTGATTCAATTTAACATCACCACACTAAGAAATCATCCTTAGTAACTTAATAGGGTCTACCCCCCTTGGCTTCGTTAGGAGTTGAGCCTAAACAGAGGAGTCAAGAAAAAGGTGACAGCCTTGACTCGAGACTTTCCCCCAAGGACACACCGAGTGGCTTGAAGATTTCTGCCACGTGATCCAGGTGTGTGAAAAGGCGGCAACACTTTTTGGCGCCGTTTCCGGGGATAAATCTTTTTATTCCCGAGTACGACTTAGCTTAACTTTTTTCTAAAACAACTAAAAAGATAAAAAACTTTTGATTGATCTAGTCTTTAAAAAATATAAAAATTAAAACTCGATCCATCTGGTGACTCCACTGTCTAACATCCCTTCAAGAATTTCTACCCGAAGAAACCACCGACAATTATTCAATCCTCTCCCTGATCCTGAAAGGTTTATTAGGGAAAGATTGAATAGGCAGACTTCTCGTAGAAAACTTGAAGTTTTAGGAGACCAATCCCTCTTAGATATCCATCACATATTTGTAGAGAGTCATGTTCACTAATCTCAAGAAATAATGGAATTTTACAAACCCCTTGACTTTTCTCAGATAGCAGGTGCTCCTCATAACATTCCAAATGATGCTATCAAGAAGCTCCCCAGGTTCGAGGGAAATAATGCTACCACTGCCAAGACTCATCTCTGAAAGTTTGAAAAGCACCTAGCCAGTTACTGCGATAATGTTGCCTCTAACCATGAAGATATCAAAATGAAGCTCTTTGCTTTATCCTTATAGGATGATGCTGCAGAATGGTATGAAAACCTTGGTGATGATTCATATAAAACCCTTAATGAATTCCTAGCAAGTTTTAAGAAGAAATGGAGGGAAAAGAAAGAACCAATACATCTGCTTGTTTCCCTCCATAACATAAAGAAGATGGAGAATGAAACCATTGATGAATTTAATACTAAGTTCAGGCGTGTGGTTGCGGACTTCCCTAGAGAAATCAGGCCAGGGGATTCCTCCATCCTCATATATTACATCGAATCTTTCACTGGTGATTTGAGATACCAATTAAGGGATAAAGAGCCAGTCGATCTAAAAACTGCTCAAGGTCTGGCTGAGAAGATAGAAAGGAATATGCAATCTTCGGGCAAGTCCAACATCCCAGGTTACACTAGGGGAAATACTTCGTTCAACAAAGAAAAGGGAAAGGCCATTGAACTAGAGGAAAAGACAACCTCTAAAGACCCCATGGAAAAAATAGCTAGCATACTTGAAAAAGTGATGACTAATCAGGACCAATTCATGACAAAAATGCAAAATAGAATGGTCACATGGGAGAGAAATAATGGACCTAGGATTTTTCAGCCAAAACAGAATCAAGTGTATCAAAAGAAGTTTCCTCAGCAAGATCCTAGGATTCCAAACCAGTTAGAGTCAACTAACCTGGTAGAAGAAGTAATTCCATGGTGCAGACCTTGTGAGAAATTCCACCAACAAAGTGCTTGCTACATAGCAAACCAGATTATAAAACATGGGATGGCAGAGGTCAGTAATCAGGAAACAACATCAGGCGAGTCTGATCATGTGTACATGGTAGGCCGAACCTGTCCTCTATCAAACTAGCATTGGCAGCAGGCCACGGATTACAGTTTCGAAAAGCAATCACTGTCTAAACAGTACAATCCTGAGAATGAAACCATTGCAGAATCTTATAGTGAAACTCATGATGAAAACTGTAATATACATGATGGAAGTCCTATGTGTTCTCCATATAATGATGATAGTCCTGAAGGTTTACTACCTTGTGACCTTTTCTCTGAAGAAGATGAGTATGAAAATGAGGACAAGTATAGCTTGGAGCATGAAACAAGTGACGAAGACTCCCTTATCCCCGACAAATATGTTGATGAGGAGTCCTGGACATTCATGGAAAATCCAGTCTGTGACATGAATAAAGTGGAAAATAATGAACCAAAAAATTTTGATGGTTTTGTTGATGGCATATTTAAAGAAGAGAGCATGAACCATGTGGCCTTGGGAAACTTTGATATGAAAAAGGAGCATGCAGTTTATCCACTTGATCAATCTGAGACATATATCGATATCAGTAGTGAAGACAAAGAGAACTCAATATTGGGACCTGATATCAGCAATGGGGAATCCATCAGATTTAACATAGATGATGGTGATGACTATTGGGATTCTTGTGATTATCTTCTTAAGAATCCTATCTATGCTATATCCAGCAAGGGGAGTGTCTGTTTAGAGATTTGTGGAAGTCCAATCCACTATACTTCCATAGAGGGAAGCATGAATCTGGGGACCTTGGAAAATCCTAGTATGGATAAGCAGCATTCAAAACTCTTATATGATCATTCAGAGTCATATCATGCAGAGCCGCACAAGGGTATCAGTAATGAAGACATGGAGAAGCAGTTTTGTGAAAAGAAAGATGTGATGTAGTTATTAGAATATCAGTCTCAACTAACATCTTCACATATAGAGTCTCCTCATGAATTGGAGCTGCTTGGAGCTTATACAGTGAATTATCATCCAGTAAGCCTTGATGATCAATATGATGGTGTAGTCAATATGTATCATCATTCCAATTTGTACATCAACCCTATCCAATCATGGATAGAAGCAGCCTGCGCAGGCACTTACCAGTTTGGGAGGAAGTTTGACGACATTATTCATGCCTATGATTTCCCATCCATCCCGCCCCTTCTGGATCATCACGTAGGTTTGCATTTTTTCAATAAAGTATCCTTACTTTGGCTAGTAACCAAAGACAAGGAATTTTTTTTATGTTAATAAAATTCTTAGGTGGTTACATTGGATTTCTGATTACACTTAACCCTTTTTATATCATGCTTAGAGTAGGAAAATAAGCTCCTTGAAAGAGAGCATTTACTTTCTGCATTTCTACTTAGCTATAATAAAACTTTGTTTCTTTTAGTTAGTTACATTTATTTTGTTTAAATAAATCAGCTTAATGGTTCATTTGGTTTTTTATAAAACTTGTGCTACTGAGGTTTTTCTTGTCAAGTTGAGATGTTTTTACAGGGTATATCAACCAGAGATTCTGATGTTCTCGTATCCTCTCCTTGCCTCAAAAGACCAGATTGAGCACACGTCCCACAGTTGGAGCCAGAATGTTACCACCTAAGTTGTACTTAGTGGTGTTCTATCAAATGATCCTGGTGAACCAGACAGGGATAACTTGTTCA
>LPNX010984301.1:0-21819 GCA_001517045.1 Pseudotsuga menziesii | reverse complement strand
ATCAATAAATCAATGGATTCTCAGTCGATTTGATTGAAATCAGTCAGATCTGAAGCAGATTGACTGGATCTGACAAATCCTTGACTGAAGGAGGTGATCAAATATGATCCAGAGTTGATCTTGAGCATCCTTTATGGGGAACTTCACCCTCTCTCTCTCCTCAACATGTTTTTGGCTCAACTGGATGATTTTTGGTGGATTCTTCAGTCAACAGGTTGAGGTGTCAGTCAGATCAGCCCCCCGATTGATAGTTGCACTCAGTGAGACTCAGATCTGGCTCAGCTAGACACATATCAGGCATTGATGGACTCTCCATCAGTTGATTTCACTTGATTCCATGAGTAATTGCGCCCCCACTGGGCTAGATGGCCTGCAAATTGTATATATCCAGGCACAGCCTCCTCTTCCAAGCGAGTTAGAACTGGGATTGAGGTGATGTTACTACTGTGCTGTATTGTTTTTTCATTTTGGAATAAAGAATCTTTGGAGGCAATATCTATGGTGTAATTCTCTTCATGTGTGGATGTTGATTGTCAAATGCTTATGAGGTATAATCTACTTTTGTTTATCATTGCTTTGCTGGTTAATTGTTGGCCTTGAAGGAGAGAGCTCCCTCTTGTTAGGGTAAGAGTTTATTCTAGTTTTATTTATGCTCTTACTTCTGCTTGTTCTAGATCTATTGGATTTTTATGTATTTTAAGTTTAATTGCATGCTTTCCAATCATCTCTTTCGACAGCACCTATGTTTTAACCATCTGTCTGTGCAAGGATTTTTAAGTTGCAGATGATCTCACTGGTAGAATAGGTTGATCTGGTTTGAATATTCCTAATCTTCATTATATTATGAATGACATAGTCCCTCGGTGTTCCACCAAAGCGGAATCCAAAGCCCAACATTTCCAGGCTTCAAACACTCTTTCTCTCTCTTCCTCCTTTAAAAATTATTAAACTTTCCTCAAACTGGTTACTTTAAGGTTTCTTTTTAAATATGATATATCTCATAAATAAAATCATACATAGATCTAATTAGCAAGATCCATTCAAATTTCTAGATCTTAGTTTCATTGTGCACATAAAGTTCAAATTCAAGAGATCTAGCTAAATTGCCTTAGTTTTACAAGTAGTTTATTGAAAAATTCATAGCTTGCTGTTAAGGTAGTTTCATTTGCTGTTCAATAATTTCAATATTCTGCAATCAGTGCTTTTAATTGGCTGCACAAATAGCAAGCCAAGATCCCAAGGAAATATTGCTTTCCTTGGTTCCTTCTTCGTCGGTTTAGCTAGTTTAATTTCATTAATTTTTGAGATAAAGTAGGCTGACCCAAAGGCACTCTTAAAGTGATTTGGGGCATTTTTTATTCTAATTCACTCGCTGTCATTTAGCAGTTCTGACAGAGAAGAAAGGAAGCTTCTGTCCAAAGTGGCTTTTGGAGCGCTCAAATCCCCCCAGGGGTCTCTCTTTTCTCACATAATTTGTAATTTTTTTTATATAAACTGTAATATCTTGGTTTCAGCCTATATAAGGACCAAGAAAGATATGTTTTATCAGTGCTTTGATATTGTAACCGCTGTAATAAAATCATCCTTTGAATAGGCTCTTTCGAGCCCATTCCCCATCCCCCCTGAGGGGATTCGCGTCGGTGCCATTTTCGTCGTTTTCTACTTATTTCCTTTTGCTAGAATTGATCTGATTTGTAGGGTAGTATATTTTATCTTGTTGTTAATTCCATATTCCATATCTTACTTTCAAAAGTAATCATAATACTTACCCCACGATTTCCCGAGTGACCCGAAAGGGGAAAGAGATTCGTGGTAAGATTAATCAGAAAACCATATTTGTGTAGTTGTGTTATTTTCTCATATTTCGTTTATTAGCATTTTAAAATTAAACCCTCCTTGATTCCCCGATTGAGATCCACTTGGATCGAAAGAGGTTCTTGGAGGCTTTTCTTTTAAGCAAGAACACATCTTTTAAAACTTATTAAAATTTACAAGACTCTAGTGTGTATGCTCTACACTTGGCTGCGGTTCGTCCAATCAGTCAAGATGTATCAAAAGCACTTGGGTGACTAGCATAATTAGGACTCACCTTCCCCAATTAACAAACCATCAGGTGAAAATCCAACACCTCGATCAAACCTTTATGGTGGCAAAATACCCAAAGGAAGCGGGAACCTACTGAAAAGTGACCTCGGGGCACCGCTCTCTGTCACACCCTAACGGGTGCGTTACGAACACAGCCCCAGAGACTCCATTTCAGCCCACATATTCCTTGCGGGTAGCTGTATAGGCTTTGTTTTCGACATACTCCAAGTACTCTCGGGTATATCTGGAGTCCCCCTTTAACCTAATTTAATCAATTCATACTTCATTTTTGACTTAAAACATACCAAGATGCAATCGCAAAACATTTATTCCAAACACATGCAAGCACACTGATCTCTTTTGACTCCATTTTTAAGGCACTGGTCTTTTTTGCTTCATATATATATATTGTGTATCAACTTTGTGCTTTTGTGTGTATCTTCGTATCTTGTCATCTTGATTCTTTATCGTTAAAATATTCAAACTCCTAAATAACTGATTCAGTTTAACATCACCACACTAATAAATCATCCTTAGTAACTTAATAGGGTCTACCCCCCTTGGCTTCATTAGGAGTTGAGCCTAAACGGAGGAGTCAAGAACAAGGTGACAGCCTTGACTCGAGACTTGCCCCCAAGGACATACCGAGTGGCTTGAATATTTCTGCCACGTGATCCAGGTGTGTGAAAAGGCGGCAACAAGGCCATACTGAAGGCCCAACAATTTGACCTCATCTACGCCTAGTCAAGATACTTGTATACTGTCATCCCAGATGCTCCCCATCCAAGTACCTCCTACCATGATGCACCGAGGGCATCCCACGTAGCAGATGGCATCATAGCGTCAATCTCCCAACAACCATAGTCTTGACCAACACCACCTGCCGCGGTGCCACAACCAAGCAACACGACTAATGTTGCTTATCAAAACCAAGCTCTGGACTATGCTAGAATGATGTCTCAATCCAGGGAAACAACCTCTTTTGCACAACCTACGCCACTGCAGCAGGATCAGGCCATGGCTTGGCCAACACAACAGTATGTGGGGAAAATGCCAACATTTGTGGCACCACCAACCCCACAAATATACTATGTACCACCAATGCAACAAGTTCAAGCCCCTAGCCCCCCCCCCCACCCACTCCACTTGCACCGTTAGGACAAGTGTTCGCACAACAAAACCATCCCAACCATCCTACCCCCAACAATCAACAAGGGAAGGCTAGAAACAATTGGCCCCGCAACCAAGGCAATAACCAACCACAGGGAGGTAGTCAACAACCGAATCCTCCTAATAATGTCGTGGCTAACCAGTCAGCCCAAAACCCCCCATGGCAGAATGCACCAAGATGCAACACACCGCTGCACACAAAGCAACCTTGTGCACTCTGTGATGTCTATGGGCATTACACATTTGAGTTTCCCCTCATGGATCGTGCTAAGTAGACCATTCAAAATGAGGCCCAACAGGCCACCAATACCCCCACCCAATCCCAACCCAACCAGGCACCACAAGGACCTCCTCCCATGGTGCTTGAAAACCCACTACCAGTCTAAGGATTGGTGGAAACCACTCCCCCTCCCAAGGCCAATCCCAATGCTCCGGAGGCACCGCCCACGGCCGAAACAGGTGTTCAGCACCTGATGACCATGATCACTGAAGAGGTCAACCTACATACTAGATGAAATCAGTGCGGTGCCACCACTAAACCTGTGGACTCATCAGTAGCATCCATGTCTAAGAAAACCAACCTACCTCTCCAGTTACCCCCATTCTCACACCCTGCCATACACAGAATTTCCAATAACGCCACAGCTAGAGCTGCAGTCAGCTATAGCATTGTGGACGATTTGGCCCAAACGCCAACCGCCATGTCTGCTCTTGAGGTACTTAAAATGTGCCCAACATAGCGGAAATCCTTACTAGCCACTCCAGGGGTAGTATATTCCTCCAATTCCAAGCTAATCACATTTGATACAGACAACAGAGAGCTGCGCATGCCCTCCACTATCGCCTTTCAAATTCCAGTATCCATCCGAAACTTGGTTGTGCACCGATGCATAGTGGATGAGGGGGCATCCATGTGTGTCATGTCTACCTTGGTTTGGCAGAAGCTTGGATCATCGATTCTGTAACCATCCTCCACAACTCTATGGGCTTATGATGGACACCCCACTAAAGCCCAAGGAATCCTCCCCCATGTCCCCATCATGTTAGCTAGGAAGATAGTCATGATCGACAATTAAGTCATCAACGCTCAACTCGATTACAACCTCCTCCTTGGGAGGAGTTACATGTACACCATGTGATCCATTGCGTCAACTGTATTTTGCCTCATGATGTTCCCCCATGAAGGGAATATTATGACAGTTTACCAACTCACCTACCATGATCCGCAAGGGTTAACAGCACCTGGCAACGTTATCCCTACCATCACCGCCATCGAGCCGCAAGGGGTGACTACACATGCTAATGTCATCCCTACAACGAACACTGTGGTTGAAAACACACCAGCTTCCCCACCATTGAATGTGGGCCCTAGGTTGTTTACCGATCCCACCATGACAGCTCCTTTCCCGTTGGTGTCACTACCACTGACACAAAATAAAACTACGAACTTGTGCATGGTCTCATCAAGCATCGCTGAACCCAAATAGCAACCACATCCATAGCCCCAACCACAATCACAACATCAGCCATAACATCACCCACAGCAGCAGCATTATGTGCAGCTACAACCACAACCCCACCCCCACATGCAACCAGCCGGGAGTTATGTGGGCTCATCTCTGGTCCATACAATTCCCTTCCTCTTTCCCCCACCAGGTGTCATGAGAAATTCGGTCATTGCCACCTTAATCCTACCCAACTTTACATTGGGGATCCCCGTGTGGTATCTAAATCCACCAGCTCAACCAGCAATTCCCCGGGTTGTGTTAACTCTGGTGCAACCTATTGTGGTTGAGTCTCACCCCCCATCCGGTCCACATAATCCAACTACCACACCCACACCTGCACCGCCCCAACCCAAAAGGGTGAGTGGGAAGAACACCAAAGCCACCACAGAACCACGAGTAGTCCCACCTTGTGCCGTCTACAAACAACAGGGCCATCCAACTCAGAATTTCCCTGAAACCCCAGTGATCCATGCACATCTGGATGCCATGGATACGAATGAAAACATCCCTATGGTTGAACTCCCAACCGCGCCAGTAATAAATAACAAGGAATTAAGGACAAACCATGCTTACACCCTTTTCGGCTTGTATGGACATCACTCCCACCATTGCCAAGACCTCCCCGAATTTTGAATGGCTCTTGCTGACCTCTGTCACCATTCCCTTGAGTCTGAGATCACCTTGATTGAAGAAGTTCACCCACCACCACCTCCTTCGTCCGACACCATGTCCATTTACATGATGTGTAGTTCCCACGGCCAGCTCATTCCCATCTCCAATGACGGTCCATCAGACCTGTCACTTCTTTGCTTCAAGAACGATGAGAAGATCCTTGAAGCTTTGACCACCATGGAATACCCTTGGGACGACATGCACCATCGCTTGTTCTTCCTCCCGGAAGAGCTTGTGTCACATTCCAACCAGTTTTTCATGGAGACCAAAGATTTCATCCATGGGAAGGTTGACTAGTTCAAGAACCCAATCCCAGCACCAGATGCCTTCGCAGAAGGGAACATTGCGAACATTTCACCAACCATTAAGATCAACATCTCAACCAACTCTGAGATCGTTGAAGAAATCATGCTGGGGGCATATTGTTCCCTGGAAGAGGTCGATGCCTACACCACCCTCTGCCAAGAATTCTGTGACATCTTCACCTGGTCATACACTGAAATGCCCGGCTTAGATCCATCCATTGTGGAACATCACATTGACACATGGCCTGATGTGGCACCCATCCACCAGAAGCAATGACCCATCCATCCATCCAAAGTGGCTGCGGTGAAAGCCGAGATAGAGAAGCTGCACACAGTCGGATTCATTTATCCCATTACACACACAACTTGGGTTTCTAATCATGTTCCTGTGAATAAAAAATAGGGTACCATTCACATTTGCATAGACTTCCGCAATCTCAATGGGGCATGTCCCAAAGACAATTTCCCCACACTATTCATCGACCAGATCATCGATGCATGCATCAGACATGAGGCATTCTCCTTCATGGATGGATTTTTCGGTTACAACCAAATCCAAATACGGAAAGAAGACCATTACAAAATAGCATTCACAACCCCATGGGGCACATTCACCTACCGAGTCATGCCCTTTGGCCTCAAAAATGTTGGAGCCACCTTCCAGCGCGCCATGAAACACTGCTTCCGTGATCTCACTCATATCATGTTGGTTTGTTTCGACAACCTCATCGCATGGTCGCAAAGCCACACTCAACACATAGATGACTTGCAACAAGTCCTAATGCAATGTTGCCAGTGCAGAATCTTCTTGAACCCATCCAAGTGTGTTTTTTGTGTCCCCATAGGTCGTCTCCAAGGATTCATCGTGTCACACAAAGGAATGACCGCTGATCCTGGGAAAGTCCAAACAACTTTCCCCCTAACGTCACCCCTTTGAGTGACAGCGTTCTAAATTGTATTATAGTCTTTCAAATTTTTGTTTTACACATTTTTCTTGATTGATTCTTATGTATCGTTTCCTCTCATTGCTTCAGATGGAGCACACCTTAGATCAATATATGGGATTCACAAATGGAGCAAGCAGATGGTACCCGAACCTCACCTCGACTGCATGGGTAATCTACTCTCCATCGCACGAGTTGATCCACATCGATGGAATATGCATGGGCATAGCAACCAACAACCAGGTGGAATATGATGGTGTCAATGGCCTCTTGGCCGCCGCTCTACAATTAGGAATTCACCATCTCGATGTCTTCTTAGACTCCCAGCTGCTTGTTTCTCAATTGGACAACCACTACCGAGTTCGCGATCCCTGCCTCTTTAGAAAGTACCTACGCACTAGACACATGGTCAGAACATTTGAATCCATCACATTCACACTTGTTCCCAGGAACCTCAATAGTATCGCAGATCAAATGGCTAACAATATTCTAAATTGGCACATCCATAACAGTATATAGGAAACATACAACCATAACATAATGCATAACTATGTCTAAAAAAACACACACAGTGTAATAATACATCACATAGACATTTGCATTCCATAGCATCATAAAAGACTCACATAATAAAACCATAAAAGCGCATCCATGTGCATTAAAAATATATATAGATAAATAGACAAGTTGCATGTTCAAAACATGTCCAATCCAAAATGAGAAGCCACATATGCTTTCTCAACAGGATATACATAGCGACAGAAAAACTCCCAAGTGCACCAATGCACTAAGGGCAGCACCATTAGCTGCTAATTCAAAGTCACCCGAAACCTATTCAAGACACCTCTCACACCTTCGAGATCAAATTTTCTTTTCTTTATGAGACCATCATCTCACATTTAATTAGTCAAATTTGGGACCATTTCCCATAAGTCACCTCGATTCATGAGCCATGACATGACGATGCGAGTGTCTATGGACCAGTACTCATATCACACTTCCCGACCACTACTCATACAAGTTGTCGGGTCGCCGTCCGTTAAGGATTGTACCAAAGTTTACTTTTTATACTTATAATTGTCTTTTTCACCGCACCTTATGCAGACATTTGGACCATCGTCCACAAAACCCTTTGTTTCCCTCCCATGTATTTGACATAGAAGTGTCCTTGGGCCGCTGCCCATTTAAGAAATGTAATTTTAGCTTTTATTTTGTATTTTTAACACATAGATTGTCTTTTCCTTTTTACTGCACCTTACGCAGACCTTTGGACCACTGTCCACAAAACAATTTTCTTTTCTTTCACGTATTTGTCATATAAATGCCTCCAGACTTGTACTCACATCACATGTAGTCAAGTTCATCCACTACAACACACACACACAGTCTCCTGACCTCTATCCAAGAGCCACCTCAGATTGTGTGCCTCTATCACACCATCTTGCAGGCCTCTGTCGTGATCTATCCCACGCATGTATTGGTATGTTTGAGAGCCTTCTGCTCCATCCATACTGCGCGGATGAACTTTGGCCTCTATCCACCGTCTTGACATGGGTACCGCTCGTGCCACTACAGTCAGTTGACCACATTGGAGTTTCGTTTAAGCTCTTTTCTCACTCCTTAAAACAATGAAAAGATAGCTGAGCACAGCTGCTTCCTTTCCCACTTGCTAAAGTATAGGAAAGGGCGTCTACATCATCTCGTTTACCCCCTTTTGTGGACCATGTAGACCATTCCATGAAAAGGACCTCCTTGGCACACTTAAGCCAAGACCATTCCCCTCTGCATACTTTTTTGCTTTCTCAGGCAGAGGGGCCACACTTGATGAAAAATCTCACCACCGGTTGTTTTTAAGCTCTTTTCTAGCCATTTCATCAAGAAAAGATTACCGAGAAAATTTAGTTTCATTCATTCTCATAAAAGTATTTGAATGATCGTCCAGTCAGTATAGGTTTAACCTTTTTCGGCCTGATTGGACTACCAATAGTAAAGAAGTCTCCCATCCCCTCCAAGATGGGAGAGCTCTCCTATGTATACTTTTATCCTTTTTCGGGCACAGGAGACTACCAACGAAAAAGAGCCCCCATTGGAGTCTTCTTCGTGCTTTCAGAATCTCTAAAATTGAAAGTACCATCGAGCACTTACCTTCTCAGGCTTGCCAAAAATCCACGAGATCATACCACATCGGTGTCTCCAGACACCACCCCATAGAAAATAGTTTGGCAGCATCCCCACATTGGGTCTCCTTTGTTTAGAGTACTCTGCAATGTGTCTTCCTTGGATCCCATCAGTATCAAAAGTGTCCTCCGCCTCCAAGTATTTCCCATCTCCAGTGACATTCCCGGTATTACAGCTATGATCCCATTCCCATGAGTTAAGTTTCATTTTCTTCCTGGTCTGCCCTACCGTCATACTCTGAAAAAAGGAAGTTTGAGCCTCCCACTCCCCCCCTTCCCCTATTCAATTTTCCCTTCCCCCCCAATTTAGTGAGTCAGTCCACTGATTTCTTCACACCTTTCGGTTATCCCTCACGCTCCTAGTCAAGGAAACATCATTGCCTTGACTTGGGGTAGGTCTCCCTCTGTCGATGCCAACACACATATTCCAGAGGATAGACCCAGAGGTCCCTGTACCTTGGTTTCATTAACATCATTGATGATTTCCTTGGACCACTTGAGAGGAGTCCTTAATGCCTCTCGGGGTAGTTGTTTCTCATGTGCTCGACTTCAACTCCATCATTACACTATTGAGATTCGCACAGGGTTTGTTCCACACAGTACTTGGTCGAAGACCCCGGATGTCACCTAACTCTAGCACATTGGTGAGTCCACTCGAGGGACCCAAATAGATGATGTCCCTTGTGATTTTCAGGTTGTGTTGGAGATAGTGATCAGAAGCCCCAGTAGTGCTTCGATATACCTTTATGATTGATGCAGCATACTTGTACCACAGAGATTCTGACTCTCAATCAGTGAGTCCATACAGCTATGTACCATTCCAGATCCAGCAGACCGTCAATCATGAAGATATAGCATTCCATGAGAATGACATGGGTCCAATGTACCAGATCAGTATTGTATTTAGCCTCTCATGAGAGGAAACCAACATTGTAACATTAGTTGTATATGATTGACTCTTGTATTTTAGAGCATAGATAAAATGATTCTTTTGACATTGTTGTGAGCATGGGAATACCCACCTCATCCATAAAAATGTCACACATTTATTTTATCTCACCCATTGATGGGAACCAAATTAATACAAAACCAAAAGCCACCATGCCTCAGCCCCAGAAGCACCACTTCTCGACAATAAATCCTATGGTTCCCATCGGCCATACGTTGAGCTCCTACCCTCACACATCAGCGGGCAATTTGTTAACCCAAAAATCCCCCACATAGCTCTCAATGGCCTACACCACCCAAGGACACCATCTCACAACACTCATTTCACTCCATAAGACCTTCCATGACCTTCGATTTGACCCCCACACCTCCAAAAGAGCCCAAGGATGAATAAAAGGGCTAAAAACCCCAAAATAGACCCCTAAGAGCTTAAGCCCTCGAAAAGGGGATAAAACCCTAAAAGGGGCTAAAGTTAGGGTGGAAAGGGATAAAGGACCAAAAAAGGGGCTAAAGCCTTGACCAAGGGCTTAAAACCCCTTGGAAAACTATATAAGGAGGGTGGGGGGTCACTCTCAAAACACTCCTCATTTGCATATTGTTATGCTGCCCATGGATGCTTTGAGACCTCTTGCTCTCAAACCACCCACTCTCCCCCTCCTTCATCTCCATTTCTCTAAGCCATTGCTCCCCAACTGAGAGAGAGGTGCTCCCATGAGCTAGGGCAAGGTGGCCCATTTCCACCCAAGTGAGGTATAACTTCTTTTTATGCATGTTGATTTGCTTATTTTTTTTTCTAACCAATATTTTCATTTTCATTTTTTCCATTAAATTTGTTTGCAGGTTGTTTCATAGTAGTATAGGTTTATTTTGTAGGTTTTGGAGGTGGAACCCTAACCCACTGTGTGTAGAGGGGTTCACAAGGGCTGCATCTCCATATTTCTATCTATTATTTGCTCTTAGATGTAGTTTACAATAGCTTCCATTTACTTGTTCTAGTGTAGCTTATCTTAGTTTCAATTCGCAGCCCTGTTTCAGTCATTTTTAATTCCATTTTTTTATTGTTTCCTAAGGGTGGGAACCTACCCTTGTGCCCTATAGGCACAAGGGAGCCATACTTACCCCTGTAGTGATGACAAATTCTCACTACCAGCCTCTCACAACCTAATGCAAAAAGCTGTGATGGATGAGATTGGCCTCAACATTACCAAGCCCTACCATGATTTATTCTCTTTTGACTCCAGGAAGGTAAAATTCTTGGGCCTCATCAAACATCTTGCTGTAAACTTAACCCAGCTGCCTTCAAAAAGAATAATGATGGACATCGTGGTGGCGAATATTCCCCAAAATTTGGCCTCTTGTTGTCTCGGTCGTGGAGCAAAAGATTAGGCATCACCCTCCAGATGGATCTCACATATGCTATCATTCCCATGTTTGGAGGGGAAACTAAGCAGTTGTACAAAGAAAATCAGCTAGCATACATCATAAGCTAAGAGAGCCGCTCAATGAATCACCCAATTTATGCCATGGACACCAATTTCGGATCCTATATTTTGCAAATTGATGATAATCAGCAGACGTCAGTTCAGTTCACTAAGCCCACCCATTTGCGACCAGAAGAAATCACAACAACGATCTGGACCATGTATTTCGATGGGGAAAGTGCTCAGAACTCAGCAGGTGCAGGTATAGTCTTTATCTCCCCAGCTAACGAGAACATTCACTTATCTTATAAGCTCAATTTCAAGACCACGAACAATGTAGCAGAATATGAAGCCTTGCTGCTGGGAGTTAAAGCGGCCAAGGAGATGGGGATCATGTGCATGAATATTTTTGGGGATGCAGATCTCATCATACAGCAGGTCAACAACACTTTTCAGATGAAAAATATCAGATCGAATGCCTACAGGGACGAGGTATGGAAACTCAGAGACTCCTTTATGTTTTTTGAACTGTCATATATTCCTAGGGATTTGAATCATGTGGCTGATTCCATGGCTGTCTCTAGAGGTCTATCTATTTCCCCTTTACCCCCTAGACTCAGCTATGATGTTCAGGTCAAGTACACACCCTCTCTGCTAGAAAATGTAAAATTTTGGAGGATGTTTGAAGATGATGGGGAGCTTATTAAATTCCTTCAGTTAGTAGGTGATTTCTCTAACATACACATAGACCAGGAAAACCTTATAGTGGAGGAATCCAAACAGCTCAAGTTAAAAGATAAAGTGACTGAACAAAATATGGTCCAATTTCCTAGCAACTACATACCCCGAGGTCTAGTACCATTGGAAGAACTGTTTGATCACAATGACGTCCCTTTCAAGCCTGCCAAAAGGGAGCTAGATCCTGCTATCCAAGAGCACAACATAGGCATCTAGAGCCATCCAAAACTAATAAATCTATCCACTGGGATGACTGTCGAACAGAAGTCTAAATATTGCAGCTTGATAGAAGAGTTTGCTGATGTCTTCGGCATTGTAATATAGTGACCTAAAAACATACGACACCAACATCATTCAGTACAAGATTCCTTTGGAGGAGGAAACCATTCATTTCAAACAGAAACTGAGACCCATCAGCCCTCTTCTATTACCAATGATTGAGAAAGAGATCCACAAGCACCTCAAATCCAATATCATAATCCCCATCAGATATTAAAAGTGGATTTCAAATCTAGTAGTGGTGAGAAAGAAAAATGGAGAAATCAAGTTGTGTGTGGATTTTAGAAACCTGAAAAAGTGTTCCAAAAAAGACAACTATCCACTACCCAAGATGGAACATCTGCTGCAGAGAGTCTCGGGGGTCATGGCCATGTCCTTCCTTGATGGATTTTCTGGATACAACCAAGTTGTTATGCACCCAGATGACCAAGAGAAGACTACCTTTACCACTCCCTAGGGCACCTTCATGTATGCTAAAATGTCGTTTGGGCTAATGAATGCTGGGGCTACGTTTTAGAGAGATATGGATCTATCTTTTGTAGGGATAAAAGATAAATTTGTGCTGATATATTTGGATGACTTAACAGTTTACTCTCACAGCCATCATGATCACTTGTAGCATTTAAGGAAGGTATTTCTGAAGTGCAAAAGGTATGGAATATCATAGAACCCCAAGAAGTCCCAGTTTGCACTCAATGAAGGAAAGTTGCTAGGCCACATATTCTCAGTATAAGGTGTAAAGATCGATCCGGTAAGAGTGGAAGCAATTCAGCAGCTTTCAATGCCAAGGTCAAAAAGAGACATTCAGTCCTTTTTAGGCAAGATAAACTTTGTCAAGAGATTCGTTCCAAATTTCTCCGAGTTGGTAAAGCACATAACGGCCATGCTAAAAAAGGATGCAGAAATAAAGTGGACTGACCAGGAAATAAATTCTTTTGAAAACATTAAGAAATCCATCATGGAGGCCCCAACCCTGATTAGTCCTGACTACACCAAGGGTTTTTACATTTTCTCTTTTGCATCTTATGACACAGTGGCAGCTGTAATATTAAAAAATAATGATGAAGGTCTTTATCATTGAATTGTTTTTTTCAGCAGAACCCTGAGAGATGTTGAGCTGAAGTATGATCCAATTGAGAAGCAGGCTTATGCTCTCATAAAATATTTGAAGAACTTCAGAATCTATATTCTCCATACAAAGGTCATTGCATATGTCCCTTCAGCTACTGTGAAGGATGTTTTGACTTAGCCTAACATTGATGGGAAGAGAGCTAAGTGGATTTCCAAACTCATTCAGTTTGATGGAGAGGTGAAACCCGCCGCGCTAGTAAAGGGATTAGTCCTGGCCAAACTCATGGCCAAACAAAACTGTGAGCTGATGGGAATAAATTTCACATGTGTCAGATCAACAAAGGTGCAAACTATGGTAGAAGCTGAAACAGAAGTAAACCAAGATCAAAATGACAATCCACCAGTAGCTGAGAACATATCTTCCTGTGAGTGGTACTCAGGTAGCATTAAATTTTTGCTTAAGTTAGAAGCTTCTCCTTATCTCACTTCTAACCAAGCACGAGCTCTTAAATCTAAATCTGTTAAGTTTTGCATAATTGACAAACTGTTGTACTAGAGGGATCAGTCTGGGATTTTGTTAATATGTCTAGATAAAGAGGAAGAAGAGAAAGTCTTGCATCACTTTCATTCCAGTACATGTGAAGGCCACCACTACTGGAAAACCATAGCCCACAAGATATTAAAAGCAGGATACTATTGGCCAGTCCTTTTTGTTGATGTATACACTTTTGTAAGGGCCTGTGACCAATGTCAAAGATGTGTAGGGAAGCAGCATCTCAAATCCTTGCCCCTTAGGCCTATTACAGTGAATGGTCCTTTCTAGCAAAGGGGTCTGGATTTCATAGGTGAAATAAATCCATCTTCCAGTGGACAGCATAAATGGATCTTAGTAGCTACTTACTACTTTACCAAATGGATAAAAGAAATACCCACCAGAAATGCCACTCATCAAGTCATCATGAGATTCTTATATGAGAACATATTCAGCATGTTTGGTTTCCTGGTAAGGTTAGTAACTAATAATGCACAAACTTTTAAGGCTATAGAATTAGTTAAAATTTGTGAATCAATAGGTATTCAACTGGTGCACTCCACATCCTATTACCCACAAGGCAATGCCATGGCTGAGTCATCCAACAAAAGCTTAGTCAGAATCATTAGGAAACTACTAGAGACAAATCAAAAAACCTGGGATTCAAAGCTTAAGTTTGCTTTATGGACTGATAGGGCGACAATAGATCCATAAGGACTTCTCCATTCAAACTAGTTTATGGCACTGAGGCCATCTTTCCTATCCATCTCACCCTTCCAGTGGAAAAATTCTTTCAGGAAGAGGAAGATGAACCAAATGATATGATGAGAAGGATGATGGATTTGGTGGACTTACAACAGATCAGAAAGCAAGTTGTAGAAAAATTAGAGGCTTATCAGTACAGGATAAAGGGCATATTTGACAACAAAGAAAAGGCAGACAACTTCCAGGTCGGAGATTGGGTGCTCAAGTGGAATGTTGTCAGACAGGACAAGGGGAAACATGGAAAATTCGAATCCTTGTGGATTGGCCCTTTTGTTATAGACCAGGTATATGAGAATAACACCTTCAAATTGTAGAATTTGTAAGGTGAAGAGGTATTTGATGGCCCAGTAAATGGGCGGTTCCTAAAACTCTATTTTATTTGAGGCTCTGAGGCCTTATGATTGTAAATTAGTAGATTGTAGGTTGTTTTTGCTTTCAGAATAAGACTCCATGCCCAATGGAACAATAAAGAATAGTGTTAAGTTGCTTAGTTGCTTTTAGGGAAAGGAATTTTGGTTTGGGGTTCTTTGGACCTCACAGGGAGGTACCCATCCCTGAGTATGAGCCAGATGTTATCTCCCAAAATAAATTTGTTTTGATAGTATGAAGAATTTAACTTATGTAAAAAAGAGTATGAAGTCACTGACAATTTGAAAGCCTTTTTTTTATTTGGGTAAACACTTCACAAGTTCCAGCGTTCAGTGCCTTGGGCGAGGATTAGAACATCTCATTAGCCACCGAAAGATGGAAGATAAATAGCAGGTGGAAGACCCCTTCGGCAGATAGGTGTATTGCTGAAACATTTGTACACCATCGAAACATTTTTCAAGCAGGAATCGAAAGTTGTGAAGACTACAGATCGACGAGATAGTTCACTGGCAAGCCACAACTGCAGAAGGAAGAAAGACTACGGCTTTCGATCCATGACAAGGATCATTTCGATCAATCAATAGATGAACTCTTTGGCAGTAAGAAGGACTAAGAACAACGTAGAGGCAAAATAGTCCACTAGGGATCCGCAACGGTGGAGAAAACAATGATTAAAAGTTTCGATGGTGAGAGGTTTTGAGTTCCAATCACTGACAAAATCAGTTCAGGACTTGAAAACTTTAAAAGCATCGGAGAGTTAGTCCACTATGGCACCGAAATGGTGGAAGACTTATAGACTACGGCTTCCATGAGAAGAGGAAATCGTCGATGATCGAAAGGACTAAAGACTAATCGTCGTAGAGTTTAGAACCAAGCAGCTCTGTGGTGATCGAAAGAACTACAGAGAAACCATCAGTAAATTTGTCCTCTAAAGGGCTGCTAGTACAGAAGAAAGATATACTACAGGGTCCGCAAGCAGATGAAACTTTGGCGTCGAAACCCAGAATCACTAGCCACCGGCAAAATAATGAGATGGGGAGCCGCAACGGCGGAAGAAAAAGAGACTAAGGCTCTTGATAAATGAAAAAGTTTACAACACTTCGATAAGAACAACAAAAAAGGATCATCGGCAATCGGAAGGCATGCAGACTACTGATCGGAGAGTTTTCAACGAAACATCTCCGCAGTGATGGCTGCATAGAAGAATAATGCCCTGATTCCATCGCCAATCAACTTTTGGCAGCAATACAATGAAATTTAGTTCGTTTCACCTCTGCAACTGTGGCAACAATGAGACATGGGGCACTAATGGAACAAAGGAAAAAGCCTCCGATCAGCGACCATGGCGGTAAACTGTGGAGAAATAGATACTTGGAGCGCCAAAACTACGGAGAAATAGAGACTTGGAGTGCCAAAACTGTGGAGAAATAGAGACTTGGAGTGCCAAAACTACGAAAAAAAAGAGACTTGGAGTGTCGAATCTGTGGTGACAAGATAAAGAAAAATCCAGCGGATTAAATGAGGAAAATCACTTCAAGTAAACACAGAGACACTGGCTGTTGGTGAAAATTTCATAGTAAAACCATCAGTGGTGATTATCAGCGACCAGTTCAGTCATTTAAATTTGCTCAGTGAACTAGAGCTTTGCAGCAGATAAACAAACAGTTATCAAGGGTTTGAAGCCCTAATCTGGAAAAAACTATTACTTTCAATTATTTTGATGTAAACAAATTGGATTTTCAGGATCTGTAGCTTTTGTAAAAGGCTATAAATCCCATGATTAATTTATGAATAAAGGTTCAACTCTAGGGATTTATGAGCCTATTCCATTATCAAGTGTCTCGTCTGGTTTATTCTAAGTATAAGCTCTTTTGTTGTGATTTGTTCAACCATCTCTTTATTTACTGTGTTTATTGCCTGAATGTGCATTTAGGTAATTTTCATATTTATTAAAGGGCCGATAGTTGTAATCCTATTGGTTATTTAGTGATATTTGATTTATAAACACCATCCTCAATAGGATTTAGCCATTTATATGCATGTTTGTAAGTGTGTAAGTCTGCCAGCCTGGTGATTTCTCCATCCTTGCAGCTTTTTGTCAAACTACTGAACAAGTTGTAACTAAAAGCCTTGTGATTGAGTGAGCCTCATGCATGTCTTGAGAGTGAGAGGTTATATAGGTTATCCAGCTTGATCCAATTCAAAAAAACCCTAAAAACAATTTAAGTTACTAGGCATCCTTGAGCTACAACCTAAAGGAGTTTCTTGGAGTGGTAACACCTACACTCCCTAGCAGAACCATGTAGTGGAAAGGAAGAATCGATCTCTCAAGGAGATGACCACCTGTATGTTGGTATCAAAGAAGTTGGCTGAAAATTTGTGGGTCGAAGCCATTCATGTTGTAGAATACATTCAGAACATAGTGCCACACTCATCCATGAAAGGGAATATCTCTTTCAAATCATACTTCAGACACAAGCCGGATGTGTCGAACCTATGGGTGTTTAGGTCCACTGCATGGGCCCGAATTCCACTTGATAAAAGAAGGGCTTTGCAACCGCAAAGAATAGAATGTATGTTTATTGGGTATCCTAATGAATCAAAAGGTTTCAAGCTGTTGGATATCAAAACAAAATATATCATCATCGAAAGGAGTGTCAAGTTCGATGAGCCTCTTCGGGAGGTGGAACTAGTGAAGGAGAAAACTGTTGAATTTCCTTCCTCTTCTACTGAATATTTGGATGATGAAATTGGGGGTGATGAACCTGATTTGGATCCTCTGATTTTTATATCAGTGTATAGAAAGCATCAGATGCTGAATCAGAACCTGAAGTACAAAATCATCTTCCCACATGGACCCAAAAGACACTCTCCTCCACAGGACATAACTTTGGAAATCCAGATGATCCAAGGAGAAACCAGTCTGATTTCCAAAGAGCAGGTATTGTGCTCTCTTGTCCTGATAATTTGCTATCCAAAACTTGTTATTTTATGATTATTTCAGACCCAAAATCCTACTACCATGCTCGGAAGGATTCGATATGGCAAGTTTCCATGGATGAAGAGATGAATTCTCTTCAGAAAAACACTACTTGGGAACTAGTTTCTCTTCCTCCAGGAAGGAAATTGGTTCAATGCAAGTGGGTGTTTCAGACCAAGGTTGCTGCTGATGGAAGCACTTGAAAATATAATGCAATTTTGGTGGAAAAATGTTTCTCTCAAGTCCGAGGTGTGGACTACCATGAGACTTTTGCACCAGTTGCAAAAATGGACTTCATTCGCCTAGTTTTGGAAATTTCAACATCTAAGCACTGGGAAGTGCATCATATGGATGTTAAGTCAGCCTTTATACATGGATATATTCATGAGGAGATATACATGAAGCATCCTGATGGCTACATCTCTGATCCATCTTTGGTTTGCAAGCTAAAGAAGTCACTATACGGGTTAAAACAGGCCCCAAGAGAGTGGTATTTCAAGATGGATGCCTTCCTTCTCTCGCAAAACTTCCAAAGGTGTATATCAGATATAAATGTGTATATATAGCAGTCTGATGGTCATTTGATTATTATATTTTTATATGCTTATGAATTACCGATCATAGGTAGCACAGTTACTTCTATTTTAGCCATCAAAACTGCTCTCCACAATGCTTTTGAAATGAGCGATTTGGGGCTCTTAAAACAATTTTTGGGGCTTGAAATTGAGAAAAATTATGATGGGATAATGGTTACTCAGTAAAAATACATATCATACATTTTATTCAAGTTTTAAATGGCTGAATGTAGGCCTACACCATTCCCTTTCCTTTCAGGGATCAGCCTTGAAGAAGGAAAAAGCACACCACCCATGGACTACACTATCTATCGACAGTTGATTGGTAGCTTATTGTACTTGACACATTATTGGCCTGATATTTGTCATGCCATGAATTATGTATCAAGATAAAAGCAGTAGCCTCATGATATTCATTGGAAGGCAGCCAAGAGGATCCTCTAGTATATTTAGGGAACCAGGACCTACGGCATTCACTATGCTGCAGACTCCGAGCTAGAGCTGGTTGGATACACAAATTTCAATTGGGTGGGTGATTCTATTGATCAGAAATCTACTTCTGGATATGTATTCATGTTCGGTAGTGGCCCCATTTTCTGGTATATCAAAAAGGAACCTTCCATAGCATTATCTTCACCAAAGGCCAATTATCGAGGAGCGGTGAATGCTTACGTCCAAGCAGTTTGGTTGCAAGGTATTCTTTCATAGTTTGATATTGGTAGTACTTTGTCCACTGTCCTCTTTTGTGACAATCAAAGTGCTATTAATATATCCACAAATCCAGTTACCAGGCAGAGGACCAAGCATGTAAAGATCCACATGCACTATATCAGGGAGCTAGTGCATGACAGGACCATCATTCTGCAATATTGCCCGACTTAAGAGAAGATTGCAGACATCTTCACCAAGTGATTTTTAGAAAATAAGTTCACTTACCTCCATTCACTGTTGGGGGTGAGTCCATCAGGGTGATCAGACTATTTTCAGTGTTCAGCTTGAGGGGGGGGGTTTCCCACTGGATTTTCCCTCTTTTCCTCACTTAGTTTGTTTTTTAGCATTGTTTCAGTTTCAGTATTGTACAGGGTGACCTATGGCCTTAGTTTCCAGGGCCCTAGAATTTTTATGCATTTTATGTTTTCTACTCCTCCTGAGTATAGCTTAAGGGGGGGTGTTGGATACATTTACCACCATACACACTCATTTTGGTCAATTTGGCCTAGTTAAACCACTATCCTAAGTTTTATTGAATTAATTGACATCAGAGGAGAACTAGATGACATCATCTAGATCATACCCACACCTACCTTCAGTTAAGGAGGCTAACTTAGCCTTCTCCTACATTCGAGGAGGCTAACTGGATCACTCCAGGGGTGATCTGAGTGTCATTAATGCCCCATATTGCTAACTGATGGTTACAATCATTTAAATAGAATAGTGAAGGCACCTTTCTTCATTAAATTGATTATTTATTGATTATTTAATGAACTGGAGTCAACAGGGGCACCTCCAACAACTTCTGATGTTCAGTTGCACTTCAGTTAACCTCATCAGGGTTCATTGGAGTCATTGATGCACTACCACTTGTTGGTTAGCTTGCTGTGACATGTTTCTAACCTAATTTCAGTTAGAATCAGTCATTTATTACACTCTGACTTCAGTTAGGGCTCAGTTGAGTCAATTAGGGTTTTGATCAGTGGTTAACTTGAGTGTTGACTGTGGCTTACATTCAGTTAAGCTAGACTCACTCATTCAATTTGAATGACCTCGTTGGGAATTCGAATGGCTTTGTCATTCATGCTTGCAGCATGATCTTGTATTGTATTACTCATTCTTTGTGTGAATATACAGAGCGGATACTCATTTTGTAGCACAATTACACCATTTTCATGCCTTATTGTTATTAATCTTTGGTGATACTTGTGTTTAGTCCCTAGATTACTGTGACAGATTAATAGTTAGAACAATTTAGTTTTTTCTTTTTTCTAGTTTTCTAGTCAATACATTGTCACAGCAATTAATTTCACACATTTATGTTTATCCTCATCTTCTATTTGCAAAATTAACACTGAACATATTTTTATTATTGTTACATGAATGGCTACACTGGATATTTAACTACACATAATAGTTTTCTAGTTCCTAATTAGCATAGAGTAGTGTTCACTAGATTTTCTGACTAGGCCAACTTAAGGAGATTAAGCCCACACAAGTCACTTAAAGCAGCTTCTAGTGTGTTTGAAAAGGCAAAACCTCAGAGGTTATGGTCCTACTACCAACTAAATTTATCCTCTTTAGGAGAACGTAAAAAAAATTCAGTAAAAAAATATCCTAAATTAAATTACTGCTTAAAATAAATCCTAGAGTTAGTTTTCTAAGTTTAAGTTATCCTAAAGTGCTTTCTTAAGGAAAGTCTTTTGTTTTAGGTTTTTGTTTTAAATTTTTTGACTAATAAACTATTTTAAATTTTAACAAACTAATCTAATTCTATTTAACAGCTATTAAAATAAACTAAGCTAAAATGTGAATTGAAATCAACTAGCTATCCTATATCAGATGAGAGCAAACTTTTAGACTACTATATCAACTATCAATTAACAATTATAAGTAACAAAGTGAAATAAATCATACAATTCTAGATAATAAACTATCAGAACTGTTATCACTAATAACACTATGTTTAATAAAATTTACAAAAACACAGAGAATAAAATAAGAAATTATTTTATTCACTCTGTAGATGTATTTGTCAACAGATAATTGAAATTCAACATTAACATCTGTATATAAATGATATAATAACTTAACATTCAAAACAACTATCAAAATATAGATGTAATCAATATAAGCTATGAAAATATAATACTATTCGATCACAATCATCAACAACATTTGAATAACCATGACATTGATAGTATCAACAACATATGTCAATATTGAGTGATAAGAGTAATTAAAACTATATTAATGCAATGAAAACTAAGTTCAATTGCACACAGATTTAAGTAAGAAAATTGCTTTTGAAATGTATATGTATATGTATATGTATATGTATATGTATATGTATATGTATACATACATACATACATACATACATACATACATACATATATATGTATGTATGTATGTATGTATGTATGTATGTATATGTATATATACATAGATATATACATATATATGTATATGTATATGTATATGTATATGTATATACATATACATATACATATACATATACATATACATATATATATGTATATATATGTATATATATGTATATATATAT
>LPNX010984298.1:13601-35268 GCA_001517045.1 Pseudotsuga menziesii | reverse complement strand
CCTGCCATTCCTAGCACATAACTGAGCGGAGTTGATACCGATAAATTCACCAACGAATCTTCTATCCATTGAGATATCATACACGCATTTTGGCATTCAAAATGAAATTTATTTTTTAATTACTTCTAAAACTTATACTTAGAAAACCACATTGCAACTTCGAAGCAGCTCAAAGAAAAATCCGCAGAGTTAAAAATACACAGCCAAAAAATTCTTAAAAATGCACACATCACATATCGACGTGTCCTCTTCAAAAGGGTATCTTTGTTTTTTCAATTTTTCAAAAAATAGAAAAAATTCCTTTACGTGGACAAATATGTGTTTAAAACGATGCTGAAATCGAATGTGGTCACTTTCGAAAAATAATAAATAATTGTATAATGCGAAAAAAATTAACAAAAAAATATGCACATCACACTGCATTTTATGTAGATCATGCTCATATATTTATTTATTTTAAATTATCAATGCAAGATTGAATTACTCTACTTGGACACGAGCCACTTATTAGCTTCTTCAAATTTTTAAGGTCACACAGTTCATTAAATGCAAAAATTCACACATTAAATGAGATTGGAATATTTAAAAAAAAATATCACTATGAAGCCAACACAATATTCTACAATTTGTTTTTTTACTGCAATTCAAAATTCACATGGCATATATGCGTTTTGATGGCTTCTATCTAGCACATGAGTAAAAAATCAGGTTTTCATCACCAAATTTGGCCAAAAAGTGTTACCCATCTTCATGGAATCACCCACATGTTAATACTTGTACTTACAGAACATTTGTAGAAGTAAAAAAATGTAAATTTAATTCAATATTCAAGCAAGCTAGCTAGAACTGTGGTATTATATTAATGTTATGGTTTCCCTTACTTTTCCTTTTTCTTTATTAAATTAATTTCTAACATTACTTAGAATGGTAACTCTATCCTTTATGGATTAAAAATGTATGCTACTATATATATAGTTATATAAGATAGGTCATAAGAAGTGTTAAGTAATTCATTTCTTTTATTTTCATAAGTAAAATAATAACTTAACAGATAGAATAAATTTTATCAGAACCTTTTTGGTATCTGCATATCAGTACAGGAATTTAAACAACATACCGCTATTTTTTGTACGCTATAAAATAAACAAAGGTTACACATATGGAGAACTTAATACTCCAATAAAGACAGGATTATTATTTTGCATTAGTAAGTATTATTATTATAATATTATACTTTTATATTATCCAACATATAAACAGTATTCTTTTAAAACTTAAGGAATATAAATATTTAAATTACAACCCCGAATTTAATATACTCTGTCTTACAGAATAAATAGACTTTTGTTAAGAAATTATATTGATTCTCAAACTGTAGAAATTGGGGTTTAACCCTATATTTCCAAACTTATGTAAATAAATACAAACCATAAAGATAAGACATTATTTTTATTTTTACGGCCGTATTATAAATTAACAATGCAAGGCTATCATAAGCCTGTGATTTAAATATCCTACACAGTCTATAAATTAAAAGTACATGCTGTAGTATAATCTAAAAGCTACGGACAAACAGTATGTTAATTTATATCATTAAACATTGGGTAAAACCCTGAACCTTTAAAAGTACAATCAAAACGAAGAGTCGAGGTCGTAATCTCGTCCACTGTCAAGCTTGCAGCCAGTATTTCTATTCTTTTATATACGGAACGTAAAATGCAGAAAGAAAATTAATATTTACAATCTCGGCCTAAGCCGTAGTGCCCTCACATCGCGTGAAGGGTTTCTTCCACTAATTCTTAAACCAACAATTTAAGTCTAAACTAAAGCAGTAAGGGTTTCAGGCTTCTTAAGCCAAGCCAACCCGCGAAGGGTCCAACGTAACCATAAGAAGGACAAGCCATGCTGAAACCAGGCTTACCAGGTTTTGAAGACTGCTGTCCAAGTCTTTTACCCACGGCCGCATACACTGGAGAACAAGAATCCTGTATGTGCAAAGAAAAATCTCTAAGTAAATGCTGTAGCATAAATTATAAATTTAAGAAAGGAATAACGAATAAGCAAGGAAGTATTGCACAGTCTGGAGATTTCTTACATGTTCCGTCGCAGAGAAACTAAAACTTTAGCAGCATCGTCACAGCCTTCAACACACAAGCAAACCCTACTGCGAAGGAGAAAGAGAAAGAGCAACTCTCAGCTGTGTGCAAATTGCATTGCAGCAGGTTAAAAATCATCAATCCTCACGGATGGAGGTGAAGTGCACAGGTTAGGGTTAGTTGGAGAATGGCAGAGGAAGCACAACGGAGGGATGACCAAGCTATAGATCAACAGAGGAGCATGACTCTTCGAGTTTTAGCAAGAAGAGGAGCTGGGGTAAATCGTTGCAGAGGAGAACAACACAGAGGTGCCTCAGCACCATTATGAGCGACAGGCACCGAATGAGGAGGAGACAATGAGGGCTAGGGTTTACCAACAGCCCATTTAAACATGCAGCATATGGCTGACGAGACGCCATGACAGTCAGCAAAATTATTTATGAGTTGTGGGTTTTGGCTATAGTTTAAAAATCAACAGCTCGCCGACAGAATGATTTTTAATCATTCTAGTTGACCAAGGTTTATTCATAGTCCTCACGAGACATCATTATTCCCCCACGCTGCATGCAAAGATTATTCATTATTCTCCATTCTATTTTAATAATCATTGGAATCATATTAAAACCTTTCAACAACTTCATAATGTATACATAGCTCGGTGGTTGGAAAGTATTTCAATATGAATCTTAATATTGTTAGCATAGCATTTATGCATTGGAAAGTAGTAGTATATCTTATGGTTTATATCCATTGGAGGGTAGTATAGCAGGTTATAGTTTATAAAGAGAACCTTGGCGCAGAAGCTAATGTAAACTTTTCCCTTGATAAAAAGGTGTTTAAGTTCATTAATAAGTAAAAAGAATATTAACATAAAGACCATAGGTTGTAAATAATGTAAACCATGAAATCTTTTGGGTTATATTATTATATTACCTTTAGCCTTGGATACCTTTCCTTGTTCGAAGTAATAATTTGTGTTTGAAGTAATACTTTTAATAGAATAAAAATTACCTTTGGAATGGATAGTCTTATAGTTATTTCTAAGCTCAAAGCTATGATAAATATTTGAGAACTACTTATCTGACTTCTAGTTTTTATAAGCTAAAGTTTCCTTCATTTACTAGCATAGTTTTAAAAGTTCATAAAGGAAGGTATGATGGCAAAAAGTTAGGTTTATTTCCCTTTCTACTTGTAATCTTTTAAATGATTTCCTTTTCAAGATTAAAATAGCATCTATAGTACAAGTAACTTAAGACAAGAAAATAGTAACTACCATGTGGAGATAAGGTTTTTACTTAAATGATATCCTCAATAATAAACATGAATTATACGAGGATAGGCCAAACCCTTGCAGTACTTTAGGAAGCCCTTTATCAATTCCACTTAACTTGAAATGCTTGTTTACAGTTTTACTCTTAGTATAAAATTCATAATTTTGTATTTCTACTCTGATTTTCTAAAGAGTTCATTAAGATACGTTTGTATGATTTACAACTATAATAAAATAGAGAAGATGACAGGTCAATAGGAACATAAATTACTTTTGCTAGAAAGAAACTAGTTTGAATATATCTTAACATAAGTTGATTGATTTGTCTCTTACTTTCTTTCGAGCTTTTACTCTTACGAAGAACTTATAATAAATACTATAGAATTACGAAATGCAGCGCCACAACCTCTTACCTGTACATCTGTAAGAAAAGTAGAAACCGTTGCGTTAGCTCGAAAGCTAAGTAAGCCCAGTTATGCATAACAGTTCACCTTATGGTCACAAAGGGAACAAAAGTCAGTAAGCTGGAAAATATGTTCTATAACTAAACATACCAACTGATAAATTCAATAACAAGCTGTTAACACATAACTGATTAATGTTAGTTAATCCGTTTTACATTAATGTTTTGTAGATTTAAAAATTTTAATTTTTTCGGAAATTTTTGGGGTTTTGACATCACTGCTCCACATAGATGTAGGTTGAGGAAATATTTTCAAAAATTTTTTATTCAATCAGAAATTTTCTCTTGATATGAAAGCTTGATCCTGTTTTTCCTGCTTATTTTGAGGGGGGAATTTTCCCATGAGGTTTTCCCCATTTCCTCAGTTTTATTAAGAAATCATTTTTTTTTCATTTAGATGTTATGGGTGACCTTTGGTCTTAGTTGTTATGGCCCGGTCTATCCAAAGTTAGGATTAAGTGGGGGTGTTGGGATTATTATTAATCCTCCCATTGACCACACAGTCTAATTGTCTATTTTTCTAGCTCAAGAGGTCTTCATCACTCCACTAGTGCATGGGAGACAAACAGGGGACGTATGCCACTTACAGCACATGATTGCATGATTTTCATTTCCCCATGGACCAATCCCTATAATTTAGGAACCCACTCTGAGTGCCACCAATAGTCTCCTTCAGTTGAACTTGGTAGGTAATCAGTTATGTTTAGTTATGCTCCAGTTACCATCAGTTAGATCACAATTAGTTTTCCTAGCGTCGGTTTTCATGATTTAAGGGAGTGTGGGAACCTTTGTTCACCTACCCTCATCAGTTAACTAATTGTAGACTAAGTTAGTTATACAGAGTTGCATTAGTGAGCTCCAGTGGTGATTTTTCCACACTGAGTTAGCTCTGAAGCTAGTTCGATTTGGTAGATTCAAATCATATCTTAGGCATTCACAATCTCCTATATGTATAACCATTGTGTTACATATTAATTATTGATTCATGAATATAATCATATTATTCCAATTTTTGTTCCGTGTGTGTGCAATTTTTTTATGATGATTTGAATAGTCTATGCTAAATTCTTCTCTCTCTTCTGCATCATCCTCTTCCATTCGAATTCATGTAGGACGATGATCCTATGATTCATATAATTTAACAAGATTGTGATACAAATCTAGTTTGCAGAAAAATATGAGTTTGTGGGGACAAATCAACTATCCTACATGTGTTTTCCTATGTAATACTTGAAGGTTTTCATTATATACATGCTTTATGATTTTTTATGAATTTCCGAAAATAAAAGATGTACAAGCTATTACTTTTATTTTCTCTTAATTTTATCAACTATTAAAAGAATATAAATTCTTGAAATCTCTTTATTTATACCTGTACTTATAGTAGATATTAATTTATACCTAAACTTATGGTATATATGAAGAATAAGTACGACATTTATCTATGCACAGTGAACATGAACCTTAACTAGAACATAACAAAAACATATAGTTCAAATGTAGATACAAATTTATATATAACCAAGTTAGAGTAGGAATATGAAATCATGGACATGGTCTGTGGAATGGAAATTCCAAAAGATATATTTTATTTATTGGTTTGATGCTTTTTACAAGGAATACAGTGCGGCTTTATACAAATCAAGGGTCACCATTAAATGATGTGACCTATCAAGTCATTAATTAATAAATAACAAATTACTAACTAAGTTACTAAACTATTTAGTTTTATTGCAAGTCATCCCTCTCTAGAATACTTCATCCACGAAGTATTGGTAAGGATGGGTGGCATGAAAGAAATTATTCATTCTCCCATGTAGCTTCATCATTTGGTAAGTTTCTCCACTTGATAAGGTATTCATTGACTGATCTGGAGCGAAGTGTTCTAGTTTTAATTTCCAAAATCCATTATGGTTCTGACATTAATTTTCCTTCATCATATAACATAGGAATTTCAGCTTGTATGTGATTAGCTGAGCCCAATTTATTATTTAGTCATGACACATGGAATACGTCATGTATTTTTCCTTTATTTGGGATGTATAGAGCATAGGCCACTTGTCTCACTCACTTTTGAACTTGATATGGGCCATAGAAATTGGGTGCAAGTTTACGATTTTTGGAATCTTTTACTGAAGTTTGTTTGTATCGTTGAAGGTGAAGAAACACCCAATCGCCCACTTCAAATTATCGATCGGTTCTTTTTTAGTCTACTTGTTGAACTTCATGTGGTTTCTTTCTTGTTCGATATGGTTCTTTAAAATGTGGATGACCTCATTGGATGTCGCTAGGTAATATCTTGTTGTTGGAAATTTAAAATTGTTGATGGCATATTCTATTGCTATAGGAGGTGGATACTGTTGACTAAATTGTCATTGATGCCAACAGGTGTGTGTTAGTGTGCCCCTAGAGGAGCCTCCAAGGGTTGAGTAAGTGTCAGTGTCAACGGAGACCTTTTGACTTTGTCCAAGCCCAATCCTGAAGCCCTTGGAGCCCTTGGGACAATGACAAAAGCCTTGAACACCCTGTAGAATGGTTAAGTACCCCAAGTTGGTTCGATGGTTCCCTAGTATCACAACCATGCCCTTTTGCCCTGGATTGTGTCCTTAGTGGGTTGAAAAAGTTGCAAGAGTCCAAATGACCCTTTCAAGGGTCATTTGTGTTTGTTAAAGGTCATGATACCCTAAGAGTAGCCTAGGAACCCCACACCTTGATGGTTTCCTTACTTTTTGGAGTGGTCCTAACTTTAGTACCCTAGCCCTAACATCCCTAAACTACAAGTCTTAAAAACTAAGTCTAAATTTAAACTTAAGATTAAGCCCTAATTAAAGATTAATAAAAATTATTTAATAAAAGTTTTCTTTAATCAAAATTAAATTTGAAATTAAAAAGAATTTAGTAATTAAATAATTAATAAAGCATTAATTAAAGGAGTATTAAAAGGCTTATTAAAAATTTGCTTTTAATAGTTAATAAAATACAATTATGTAATAAAAGATCTGAAAATTACAATTATAGTTTTAAAGGGGGACAAAGAAAAAACACTTTAACTATTTTAATATTAAATCTTAATTTCCAAATTAAGCACTTTTTAAAAATAACTTAACCCAAGCATTTTGTTTAATATTGAACACGTGAATGATAAAACAATGATAAATTAATTTTTAAAAACTAAAATGATGTGACCCTCCTTGAAGTCGGCCCCATAAAGTTTTGTTTGAATTAAAATTAAAATTTATTTAAAACAAAATAACCCTTTAAACATGTCGGCCCCATACTCTTCCTTAAAACATATATAAATACACTTTCAATTATCACAACCAAAAGAAAAAACATAATCTATTGAACTGAGATTTTCGCTTGGCTAAAGGAGAATCTCGGTGGCAGCAGACTATGTACATAGACCAATCACAGGAGTAAATTATTATATTTGGAGTATGACTAGAAAGCTACAGCAGAAACTTTGAGGAGTCCATAGTTGTATGACATCTCTAACACAACGAGCTGTTTGAAGTGTATGACAGCCTTAAAATTGAAGTGTATGATAGCCTTAACGTTGAAGTGTATGACAGCACTAACTGCGAGCTGTTTGAGGTGATTAAACAGACCAAAAACTGCGAATTTGTGGGAGGAACGAGTTGGTCACAAGTTCATGCTGGAAGTATGAGTTCTCCACCAATCATAGTCCAAGTTGTTGAATGAGTTTGATCAATCTTTACAAGCTTAAAAAAATCAAGTGACATACTCATATATCTAGGCAATACAAGATTTGTGGGCAGCAGTTGGAGTAAATTGTAGATCCTTTTTTTTTCATAGAGACAAATGTTTTATGACAGTCTAGTCTTAAGGCAGCAGACCCTTCTTCCTCATCCGAATTTCCACAAGGAAGGGCATCCGATTTTACAGTCTGACTGAGGAATTTTGTTGGGAAAAAGTTGTGGACAGATTTTTCGTGGTAGTAATTTTCAGCAACAGAAGAAAACAGACCTGAGCTCCTTTTATGGTAGATTGTTTTGAGGTAAAAGTATGATGTTATACTGCTGACTTCTTACCAAAATACAGTCCATTGTTTTCATCTAAAAAACAGTGATCATCATCTACAGTACAAGGTATGCATGAACTGTGATATGTCTAGAAAAGTGATGTGATAACTGTGTTGATGGTTGTGATATATTCTTAACTGTGATGAAAATGATGGATCTACAGTGAAGTGGAGTTGCCATAGCAGTGTTATCTTGACATTGATCTACTATGATAACAATGATGATATGTAGACAGTGATAATAGTGATGCATTGAATTGAAAATGATCTCTTAGATGCATGATAATGATGAATATACAGTGATATGGAATGATATGTTTTGACTTCTGAGATATGCTTGATGATGCTTACACATTCTCAGTGATAAGTACAGTACAATCCAAGGTATGTTGACATGATGATGGTGTACAAGTATTGTGTGAACAGTATTAAATGAATACAGTGGTATGATGATATGTATGCTATTCACTCTGATTTGATGATACTGATGGCATGATGCTTGCCATGGTGTGATGACATACTTCTATGCACTATGATGTGTACTTATTAAATATTGATGATGAGTGCACATACTTGATGATGATAGTACTTACTGATTGATGATGGTTCATACTTGATGACATTGACGCAAGCTCTATGATGATGCATGTCTGATGATTATGTATAGAGCAGTGTGTGTGGCCATGATAAGGCTGACTTGGCAGTAAACAGAGTGCAGAGGTTATCAGCAACAGAGTTTGGTGCATGACAGGTCCATAGGTTCAACAACCTTCTTCTTATCAGGGTGGCGGGATGGGGCAAGGAAAGGAAGTCGTAGCCTCCTTCCAGTGGAAGCCGAAAAACTAGGGAGTGGCAACTTCCTTCAGGTCGTAGCCTCCTTCCCGTTGAATCTAGAAAAGTAAAGTCTATATAACAAGGGAGTTGTTACCTTCTTCCATTTATTTCTGGAAAACTATTTTTAAAAAGGCTTCTGTGGTTTTACCCCCAGAACTTGGGTTTCCACGTCAAAAACTATTGTGTACTATGCACCTTGTTATTTTTATACACGTTGATGATGTGCTGTGATTGGTGATCAGCAACCTGCTTTTGATTAAAGTTTTTAAATAGTAGAAAGACTGATTCACCCCCCTCTCAGTATTTCAACAATTGGTATCAGAGCGGGTTCCTTCAGAACAGACTAACCGCTGGAAGGTAATCATGGATAAATTTGCTAAACAAAGCAAATCCAGAACACCCTTGTTTTATGGGAGAAACTATGCATTCTAGAGGATAAGAATGAGAGCCTTCATAGAAGCTCAAGGAATCGAAATATGGCATAGTATCGAGAATGGGTACAAGGTGCCAAAGACCGTGCCAACTGATGCAGGTCAACTGGTTCAATACAACAACAACTCAAGGGCCAGAAATCATCTTCTAAGTGCTATAGATGAATATGTATTCAAAAAAGTGATGAACTGTCCCTCTGCAAAGGAAATGTGGGACAAAATCCAAACCACATATGAAGGAGATAGCAAATTCAAAGAAGCCAAACTTCAGACTTACAGGGGACAATTCGAATAACTAAGAATGAATGAAGATGAAGACATAGCAGCCTATATTCTTCGGGTTGATCAACTCGTGAATTCCATCAGAGGTTTGGGAGAAGAGGTTGAGGAGACTATAGCTGTTCGGAAAATTCTAAGAACTCTTCCCAAAAGGTTCAACCCCAAGATCTCTACCTTAAAAGAAAGAACAGATCTAGATACTATGACAGTGGATCAATTGCATGGGACTTTAGTAGCTTACGAAATGAGAATTGAAGATGAAGATACGTCAAGAAAGGAAGCATCATTCAAGGTCTCCTCCAAACAAGCTGGGAAGAACAAATCAACGAAAGACAAATCGACAAGTGATGAATCTGATGATGAAGAAATAGGCAACTTTGTTCGGAAATTAAAGAGAGGCACTGGAAAATACAAAGGTAAGCTACCTCTTAAATTTTTTTCATGTGGAAAGATAGGTCATTTTGCTTCTAAATGTCCATATGCAAAGAACTCAGATGGTGAAGAGGATGACAGTTTTAAACCCTACAAGAAGTACAATAATTACAAGAATAATAACAGAAGAAAGTTTGCAAAGAAGAAAAGTCTCTACACAAAAAGAGACAATAGCTCATCCAGTGGTGACTTCGATAGTAATAGTGATTCTGATGATGACGATGAACCAGACAAGGTACTCTTTATGGCAATAAGCTCGGATAAGGATCATAATAGTAAGGAAGAATCCGAAGATGAAGGAGAAGTATATCTTGAGGCAGAACTTGTAAGTGCCTTGAAAGAGCTAAAGAAAGTCAGGAAGGAAAATAGATTGCTTAAGGAAGAGGAACAACAGTTTGAACAAACCATTGTTGACTTGAAGACCAAACTAGAAGAAGCCAAATGAGTTGAAGACTCTCTTACTGAACAACTAATGAAAAATATAACAGAAAAGGAGAATCATGAGGCTGAGATAGTATCTTTGAAGAACAAGCTGCAGACGAAAGATACCGCAAAGGGTTATGAAAATAGCTCCAAGGTTCTGGAACAAATCATCAGCAATCAAAATTCATTCTTCAACAAGACCAGTATAGGATACAAGCAAAATACAAATGAAGCCTCAAGCTTAAGGTTGAAAGATAACGAAAAGAAGCCAAGAAGGTATGCAGAAGTTGTCAGGGACTACAAGAATGAAGAAGAGATCGAACGTCAGCTAGAACAACCTGTATCAGAAGAAGGTCCAGCAGAAAGATCAGATCTCAGAAAAGCACCTCCTCCATATATTCCTAGGTATGGATACTTCTTTTATGGGCATTGATTTACATGTGGAATATTTGGACACAAAGCTGTAAACTGTTTTCAAAGAAGAAACTTTGAGACAAGGAATAACCTTGCAAGCCTCAGACGACCATAGTACAACAACATATTTGATCCCTTGAGATCAAAAATAGAATGTTACAAGTATAACAACTTTGGACATATATCCAGATATTGCAGAATGAGGATACCAACAGTAAGAAATGAGGAAATTCCCAACAAGGTATGGATTAAACACAATAACAAAAACTACGAATGTGGTATTGCTCTTCAAGCTCAGAATCACGGCTCTGGAAAATGGTATGTTGATAGTGGTTGCTCCAAGCATATGACAGGTGACAAAGATGCTTTCGTCAATATTGAAAAGGATAAAGGATCTGTATCATTTGGAAATAACAATTCATCAAAAGTATTGGGAAAGGGCACAGTAAAGATCAGAAGTAAAAAATCCTTGGCTGAAAATGTCTTGCTTGTAGATAACATGAAACATAATCTGCTAAGCGTCAGTTAGATGTGTTATCAAGGACATGAACTCATGTTCAACTCAAAAGGATGTAAAATAAGAAAGCAAGGATCAAGGAAGTTAGTAGCCACAGCCACTAGGACTCCAAACAACATATACGTGTTAGATGAGATTGAGTCCAAAAAATGTCACTTGGAAAAAGAAGATGAAAGTTGGCTTTGGCACAGAAGAATGGGACATATACATTTTGATAATTTGGTCAAAATCTACAAAAACCAAGCAGTTCGAAATATACCGGAAGTCACAAAACCTGCTAACTCTGTATGTGAACAGTGTCAACATGGAAAACAAACAAGAGTGCATTTTAAGACGAAAGAGCATTCTTCTACAAAACCTTTGGATTTTGTTCACACTGACCTATGTGGACCAACCAAAAGCAAAGAATTGAATGGTGAAAAATACTTCATGCTACTCATTGACGACTATACCAAGATGACATGGGTATGTCTTCTCAATAGGAAATCAGAAGCATTTGGATGTTTCAAAATGTTCAAGGAACTGGTCAAGAATGAAACGGGGTCACGAATCAAGTGTCTCAGATCTGACAATGGTGGAGAATTCACTTCTGATGAATTCAAGAAGTACTGTGAAGAGCATGGAATAAAGAGACAATTTTCAGTAGCCAGAACATCTCAGCAAAATGGAGTTGCTGAAAGAAAGAATAGATCAGTAATGGAGATGGCTCGAACCATGTTGAATGAATCCAAGTTAAATAACAAATTTTGGGGACACGTAGTTCATACAGTAGTACCCATCTTAAACAGAGGATTACTCAGAAACAAAAATGATAAAACTCCCTATGAGCTATGGACCAGAAGAGCAGCAAGTGTACAACACTTCAAAATATTTGGAAGCAAGTGTTACATCAAAAGAGATGATAAGAAGATTGGAAAATTTGACTCTCGAGTAGATGAGGGAATATTTGTTGGATATTCATCCAAGAGGAAAGCTTACAAATGATACAATATGAGATTAGATAGAGTGATTGAAAGCATTAAAGTGAAGATAGTTGAAGGAAGACTAACATCATCCATAGAAGACTCAGAAGAATCAGACGATGAAGAAGAGAAAGGTTCTAAGAAAAGAGGTGTGAAGAAAATTAAAGTGGAAGAACAACCAGATGAGGATGAAGAGCAACTCACGGAAGATGAAGAACTGAATTAACCAACTGTCGAACAAGAAGAATAAAAATATCATCTATCACCTAATAACTGGTACCAAAAGAATCATCCATCAAATCAGATTATTGGTGATAAGGATGCTGAAATAGGAACCAGAAGAAGACAATCCAGAAGAAATGAGCAGGTACACTTCTCTCTTTTGTCTACAACTGAACCTGGAAGCTTTGTAGAGGCCAGTACAAATGAACAATGGGTTAAAGCTATGGAAGAAGAACTAGATCAAATCTAGAAGAATGGAACTTGGGAACTTGTTCCGAGACCATGTAACAAAAATGTTATTGACACAAAATGGGTTTTCAGAAACAAAATGAATGAAGATGGAAAAGTTATCAGAAACAAGGCTCTATTGGTTTGTAAGGGTTATGCTCATATCAAAGGAATAGACTTTGAAGAAACATATGCACCAGTTTCCAGAATGGAAGCTATCAGAATGATATTGGCCTACGCTTGCTCCAAAGACATCAAAGTGTATTAGATGGATGTAAAATCAACCTTTCTAAATGGAGAATTGGAAGAATAAGTCTATATCGAACAACCAGAAGGATTTCAACTTTCAGAAAATGAGGACTATGTATGCAGGCTCAAAAGGGCCTTATATGGACTAAAGAAGCTCCAAGAGGTTGGTACTCTAGATTGGACAGGTACTTACTACAACAAAAGTTTAAGAGAGGAAGTGCAGATAGAAATTTGTACATCAAACAAGACAATGACAGCATACTCATCATGGAAGTTTATGTTGATGATATCATATTTGGAAGTGATGATGATTCACTGAGTCAACGATTTGCATGCAAAAAGAGTTTGAAATGTCATTACTCAGTGAATTGACCTTCTTCTTGGGACTCCAGATATCTCAAAGAATAGAAGGCATTTTTATTACCTAGACAAGATACATTAAGGAGATGTTGAAGAAATTCCAAATGGAAGACTATAAACCTGTGAGTACCCCTATGATCACCGGTTGTAAGCTAAGAAAAGATGATGAATCTAAGGAAGTTGATAAAAGGCTCTATAGGTCAATGATTGGTAGTCTACTATATGTAACTGCCTCCAGACCAGATGTGATGCAAGCCGTTGGACAAGATGCAAGATTTCAAGCTGCCCCAAAGGAAACTCACATTATAGTAGTTAAAAGGATCTTCTGATATCTCAAAGGAACTTTGGATTTTGGACTTTGGTATCCAAAAGGGAATGATCTGACATTGATAGCATATTCAGACGCAGATTGGGCAGGATGTGTTGACAATAGAAAAGGCACTAGTGGAACAACGTTCTTTTAGGCAGTTGTCTGGTATCTTGGTCAAGCAAAAAGCAGTCTTTAGTGTCCTTACCAACTGCAGAAGCAGAATATATAGCAGCAACAGCTTGTTGTACTCAGATTCTTTGGTTGAAGCAAACCCTGCAAGACATACATGTGACGTGCAATGAACCGATTCCTATTCTATGCGACAATACGAGTGCCATCAGTATCTCCAAAAATCCAGTTATGCATTCGAAGACCAAGCACATTCCAATCAAGTTTCACTTTCTTCGAGAACAGGTGAAAAGAATATCAAGTTGGAATATATTGGGACAAAAGAACAGGTTGTAGACATTTTTACTAAGCCTCTCCCAAGAGAGACTTTTGAGTTGCTCAGAGAAAAATTGGGAGTCATATTATCTCCTAATTGAATTCCCCTATCTTCAACAACAGTACAATATGACAGGGGTAGCATGGCAGAAGTACCCTTTTCCATGGATGCCAAAGGGGGAGAAAAATTTGAACAAGGTAGGTAAAAGAAGCATGATCTAAGGGGGAGTTTTGTGGACAAAGGAAGCCCATTTGAAGGGGGAGCTTTGGAGTTTTCATCAATGACAAAGGGGGATATTGTTGACTAAATTGTCATTGATTCCAACAGTTGTGTGTTAATGTGCCCCTAGAGAAGCCTCTGAGGGTTGAGTAAGTGTCAGTGTCAAAGGAGACCTTTTGACTTTGTCCAAGCCCAAGCCTGAAGCCCTTGGAGCCCTTGGGACAATGAAAAAATCCGTGAACACCCTGTAGAATGGTTAAGTACCCCAAGTTGGTTCGATGGTTCCCCAGTATCACAACCATGCCCTTTTGCCCTGGATTGTGTCCTTAGTGGGTTGAAAAAGTTGCAAGAGTCCAAATGACCCTTTCAGTGGTCATTTGTGTTTGTTAAGGGTCATGATACCCTAAGAGTAGCCTAGGCACCCCACACCTTGATGGTTTCCTTACTTTTTGGAGTGGTCCTAACTTTAGTACCCTAGCCCTAACACCCCTAAACTACAAGTCTTAAAAACTAAGTCTAAATTTAAACTTAAGATTAAGCCCTAATTAAAGATTAATAAAAATTATTTAATAAAAGTTTTCTTTAATCAAAATTAAATTTGAAATTAAAAAGAATTTAGTAATTAAATAATTAATAAAGCATTAATTAAAGGAGTATTAAAAGGCTAATTAAAAATTTGCTTTTAATAGTTAATAAAATACAATTATATAATAAAAGATCTGAAAATTACACTTATAGTTTTAAAGGGGGACAAAGAAAAAGCACTTTAACTATTTTAATATTAAATCTTAATTCCCAAGTTAAGCACTTTTTAAAAATAACTTAACCCAAGCATTTTGTTTAATATTGAACACCTGAATGATAAAACAAAGATAAATTAATTTTTAAAAACTAAAATGATGTGACCCTCCTTGAAGTGGGCCCCATAAAGTTTTGTTTGAATTAAAATTAAAATTTATTTAAAACAAAATAACCCTTTAAAAATGTCGGCCCCATACTCTTCCTTAAAACATATATAAATACACCTTCAATTATCACAATCAAAAGAAAAAACATAATCTATTGAATTGAGATTTTCGCTTGGCTGAAGGAGAATGTCAGTGGCAGCAGACTATGTACATAGGCCAATCACAGGAGTAAATTATTATATTTAAGGTATGACTAGTAAGCTACAGCAAAAAAATTGAGAAGTCCATAGTTGTATGACATCTCTAACACAACGAGCTGTTTGAAGTGTATGACAGCCTTAAAATTGAAGTGTATGACAACCTTAACATTGAAGTGTATGACAGCCCTAACTGCGAGCTGTTTGAGGTGATTAAACAGACCAAAAACTGTGAATTTGTGGGAGGAATGAGTTGGTCACAAGTTCATGCTGGAAGTCTGAGTTCTCCACCAATCACAGTCCAAGTTGTTGAATGAGTTTGATCAATATTTACAGGCTTAAAACAATCAAGTGACATACTCATATATCCAGACAATACAAGATTCATGGGTAGCAGTTGGAGTAAATTGTAGATCCGTTTTTTTTCACAGAGACAAATGTTTTATTACAGTCTAGTCTTAAGGCAGCAGACCCTTCTTCCTCATCTAAATTTCCACAAGGAAGGGAATCCAATTTTACAGTCTGACTGAGGAATTTCGCTGGGAAAAAGTTGTGGACAGAGTTTTCCTGGTAGTAATTTTCAGCAGCAGAAGAAAACAAACCCGAGCTCCTTTTATGGTAGACTGTTTTGAGGTAAAAGTCTGATGCTATACTGCTGACTTCTTACCAAAATACAGTCCATTGTTTGCATCTAAACAACAATGATCATCATCTATAGTACAAGATATGCATGAACTATGATATGTCTAGAAAAGTGATGTGATAACTGTGTTAATGGCTGTGATATATTCTTAACTGTAATGAAAGTGATGGATCTACAGTGAAGTGGAGTTGCCATAGCAGTGTTATCTTGACATTGATCTACTATGATAACAATGATGATATGTAGACAATGATAATAGTGATGCATTGAATTGGCAATGATCTCTTAGATGCATGATAATGATGAATATACAGTGATATGGAGTGATATGTTTTGACTTCTGAGATATGCTTGATGATGCTTACACATTCTTAGTGATAAGTATAGTACAGTCCAAGGTATGTTGACATGATGATGGTGTACAAGTATTGTGTCAACAGTATTAAATGAATACAGTGGTATGATGATATGTATGCTATTCACTCTGATTCGATGATACTGATGGCATGATGCTTGCCATGGTGTGATGACATACTTCAATGCACTATGATGTGTACTTATTACATAATGATGATGAGTGCACATACTTGATGATGATAGTACTTACTGATTGATGATGGTTCATACTTGATGACATTGACGCAAACTCTATGATGATGCATGTCTGATGATTGTGTATAGAGCAGTGTGTGTGGCCGTGATAAGGATGACTTGGCAGTAAACAGAGTGCAGAGGTTATCAGCAGCATAGTTTGGTGCATGACAGGTCCATAGGTTCAACAACCTTCTTCTTATCAGGGTGTTAGGATGGGGCAAGGAAAGGAGGTCGTAGCCTCCTTCCGATGGAAGTCGGAAAACTAGGGAGTGGCAGCTTCCTTCAGGTTGTAGCCTGTAAATTAGGGGGTCATAGCCTCCTTCCAGTTGAAGCTAAAAAAATGAAGTCTATATAATAAGGGAGTTGTTCCCTCCTTTCAGTTATTTCTGGAAAACTATTTTTAAAAAGGCTTCCGTGGTTTTACCCCCAGAACTTAGGTTTCCACGTCAAAAACTATTGTGTACTGTGCATCTTGTTATTTTTATACACGTTGATGATGTGTTGTGATTGGTGATCAGCAACTTGCTTTTGATTAAAGTTTTTAAATAGTATAAATACTGATTCACCCCCCTCTCAGTATTTCAACAGATACCCATATAAGGCTTCCAAAGGTGACATTTTTGTTGATGTATGATATGTACTATTGTACCTTCATTATGCTAGGTGTATCCATTATACCCATTGAGTTTGTTGGTCATTCACAAAATTACTTAGGTATCCTTCAACGAATTTGTCTACTACTTCCATTTGTCCATCTGTTTGGGGGTGGTATGAGGTACTCATAGTTAATGAAGTCCCAACTTGTTGGAACAATTATTTCTGGAAGTTGCTGGTAAATTTGGGCTCCCTATCACTAACAATAACCTTGTGAAACCCATGGAGCTTAAATATATTCCTTACATAACTATCTATGACTTGGATTTCTTTTGCTTTGGATGAAATACTAATAAAATGAGCATATTTTGTTAATATGTCAACGACTACAAATATACTATCATTTCCTTCTGATGTAGGAAAGCCAGTGATAAAATCCATGGATACCTCAAACCATTTTTGGGCTAGAATATGAAGAGGTTGTAGGAGACCGAGAGGAGACACCATTTCAAACTTCTGCCTTTGTCAAGTAATTCATTCAACCACATATTTATGGATATCAATCTTCATTCCCTCCCAAAAGAAGGATTGGTGGGTATTGTGGTATGTTTTAAAGAAACCAACATGGCCTGTTGTTGGGGAGCCGTGATTCTCTTTTAAGACTTGAGTTTTGAATTTTGTTGAACTGGGTAAATATATTCTTTGTTTGCACCATATTATGTCATTTTCCCATGAATATTTGGAGTTTGTTGCCTTGTTGTTTTCAACTTCATCAATTAGCTTCCTTGTCTTTGGATCTTTCACATACTTACTTTGGACTTCTGAAATCCATCCAGGAACAACTATGGATATGACACATAGTGAGGTATCACTCTCATGTTTTCTTGATAATATTTTTGCAACCCTATTCGCCTTACCCTTTTTATATAAAATGTTGAAATCAAAGAATTGGATTTTGCTTATTCAGGAGAGATTTTTTTGATCCAGAAAATACTTCATGATGTTGTGGTCTATTTTAACAAGAAACTTTTCCTTGAATAAATATTTCTTCCATTTAACAAGGGCATGGATTATTGCCAACATTTCCTTGTCATATGTGGATTTTGTTTGCTCACTTGGTTTTAACTTTCGGCTTTCGAAAGCAATGGGATGTTTATCTTGCATGAGAACAACTCCTAAGCATGTCCCTGAATTGTCACATTCAAGGATGAATGTCTTTGTAAAATCAGGAGTTGCTAACACTGGTGTGGATGTCATTAGGGTTTTCAATTGTTCATAACAAGTTTTTGCATCATTATCCCATTTGAAAGAATCCCTTTTTAATAGTGATGTTAGGGGTGCTACAATTTGGGCGTAGTTGTGAAAAAATATTCTATAATAACCTATTAGACCCATAAATCATATTAATGATGTAATTGACTTGGGGGACGACCACTCTATGATCACCATAATTTTTTTTGGATCGACCTTAATGTTGTCAATTGAAACAATGTGTCCCAAAAATTCTATTTCTTTTTGCCCGAAACTACATTTTGATTTGTTAGCATAAAATTTGTTTTCTTATAGAAGCTTCAATATTGTTTCTACATGCTTGAGGTGCGAGTTCTAATTTTTACTATAAATAAGGATGTCATCAAAAACACTAGCATGGAATTCCTTAGGTAAGGGACAAAACAAGTCATTCATTACTACTTGAAAAGTTGGTGGAGTGTTGGATAATCCAAACTACATCACTCGAAATTCATATAAACCTTCTTGGTGTAGAAAGTTGTTTTGGGGACATATTCATCTCGAATACATTTTTGGAAATAACGCAATTTTAAGTCTAGTTTAGAAAAATATTTTGCACCATGTAGCTCATCGACTAGTTCGTCAACAAAGGTTATGGGAAATTTATCTTTTATGGTGGATTTGTTTAAATGATCGATAATCAATTCAAAGTCTATATGATCCATGTTTTTTCCTAACAAGTATGACTAGTGCAGAGAAAGGACTCTTACTACGTGTAATTGTTCTAGCGTCTAATAGTTCCTGCACCAAACGTTCGATCTTTGATTTGTTCCTGTGAGATTGTATGTATGATTTTTTTCTAATTGGAGCTGATCCTGGCATCAAATCAATGATGTGATCCCAAAAACGCAGGGCGGGAGACCATGAGGAGGGTTTTGGAAGATGTCACTATGTTCCCCCATGAGTTGTTATAATTCACGTGGGTTGGTATTTTGTCTTTTGTCAGTTGTTCTTTCCATAGCATAACTGTGTAATAAGAAGGCTTGAGCTCCCTTTTTTATCATCTTTTCCATTTTATTGGATGAGACAATTTGGAGAGGGGGGTAGTTAATACTGTAAAGCTTATATTTATTCCCATTTTCACAGAACCTTATAAATTTTTCTCATAATTTTAATCCGATTGTCCTCGGCATTTCCAACCATTGTGCACCTAAAACAATGTCAATCCCTTTGAATTACATAGCATACATTGGCGATATTATCTTGTAGTCCTTTATATCTAGTTCTACTTTATGGCATTTACAGTCACACATTGTGGTCTTGTTTCCTGATATTGATACTTGGAAGCTGGAGGTAGGGTAAATGAATATGTTTAACTATTTTTCTACCCTAGAGTCTATGAAGTTGTGTGTACTCCCACTATCAACCAACACCGTCACCTTACTGTTTTTTATATGTCCAAACAATTTGAGGATTTGGGGTTGAGAAATACCTGTCATTGCAGCCACTAAGAGTGTTGGTGTGATGTTAGTCTCTTCTTTTCCAATTTCATCGCTATCTGACATGTGTCGGAGGAAGGCGCGTTGCTTGATTCTTCATCAATGTCGTTTCCCGTATTAATTTTTTCACACGAGAATAGATTCTTATTTTTACACTTATGTTCTAGATACTAATTAGGGGCATTATACTTACGACATGGATTGTCGTCCTTTTTCCCATTTTCTCTTAGGTGGGGTGGTATATAAATCGACGAACGTTGTGATTTTTTCTTTTTGATGGGCTTGTTCCACATCTTTGATGTCTAATAATTTTATCTCGCTTTGAATACACTATTTTATCCCACCAATGGAAATTTGCGAGAGTTGTTCTTCAGTTATATCTTGTACACGAGTGGTTAGGACCAATAAATTTCTAAAACATTCATCCGCAGTTCCTTCTTGTTGTAAACGAGTGAGCTTAATGTATATTTCAGCTTCTTCAATGTCTTGAAATCGTTTAAAGAATTTTTTCTGGAAGGTGTCCTAGTCTCTAACTAGTCTTCCTCCCTTCATTGTTGAGTTCCACCGTGGTTCCACCATAAGAACCAATCACAAGAGGTTTTATCCATTTACATTGCTGCAACATTCAATTTGTCGTCGTCGCCATAGATATTGTACATTTCAAAAGATCTTTTGATTTTGCTGATCCATCGAATCTCGTCTTGATTATTTTCGCCATCTAACCTTGGTAAAATGATCTTGACCTTGTGAATGCCATTGTGGGTTGGGCCTGTATGTGCGTTATTGTCTCCTTTAACTTGGTCCCTCAGTGAGAGAATTTCGAGCTTTAGGACGCAAATGTCCTCATATTTTCTCTCAAGCTTTGCCAATATATTTTGAATTGGATCAACTTCTGACTTTATGGATGCATCCTTGTTCTCCTGAGGGTTTCTCTCTATATTTCTTGCATTCATGTTGCTAGTTTTGGAATGGGGATAGGTTAACTATTAAATATTAATTACAATAATAATAATTATTAATAATATTATTATATGCAAAATAATAACTTTAATAGTTCTAAAAAATATTTAATATTAAAATAATAATAATAAATAATAATATTATTAATATTATTATTTAATATTATATATTTTCTGGAGTGAAGAGGGAGTGAAGAGGGACGTGACGGAAGCAAGAGAGGAGTGCACGCGAGGAAGTGATGGGAGAGAAGTGAATGGGTCAGTGTGGATCCTTGAATAACACTGAGATGGAGATTGTTCAGCTTCGATGCCAACTTGGAATGAAAATTATAAAAGATATATTTTATTTATTGATTTGATGCTTTTTACAAGGAGTGTGCCTTTATACAAATCAAGGGTCACTATTAAATGATGTGACCTATCAAGTTACTAATTAATAAATAACAAATTACTAACTAAGTTACAGTATAATCCCTTCACATGGTATCAGAGCCATGCTTCCAAATATGGAACTAGAGGGCTTACTACAATTTGGAGAAAAATCAATTGAAACAAAATTGAGAACTATGCAAGGGAACACAAATTTACATATAACAGAACTGAAAATTTGAAAGAAATTCCCTATAAGCGAGCAAGGGAGGTTGCACATAAAAGAGAGAATGTTTCCTATGAAATAAAATAGAGAACTTTGTCCCATACTCCACACCTATGAATTTTTTTTCTTGCAAAACAATCAGATATAATATATCTATGTGGAGTAACCTACTTACCTGACCATTGCACCGATCGGATGACCGACAACGTCAGATGTGACAGCTCATGTGAGCCAGGTTGTCTGATCGGTGCA
>LPNX010984298.1:0-12729 GCA_001517045.1 Pseudotsuga menziesii | reverse complement strand
TATATATATATATATATATATATATATATAAGGAGTTTATTTATCAAACCGCAAGGATGACACACTCAAATTGACAAATGGTTCAAATTAAAAAAAAAAGAGTTGAGAAAGAAAAGAAAAGAAAAAACGTGAAAGAGTGGAAATATTTGTGGTGAAAAACAAACATGTTTAATAGTGAGGAACACCCACAGATCCATCACAAAAAATATAACACAAGGTGGTGTGAGCATGGTACCTCCAAATATTGAGTGAGCCTATACATGCATTGTATGAGCTTGTAACCCTAGAGTCCATAACTTTGTAAAAATAGAAGATTGCATTTATTCATTTTTGGACTTCCATGACTATAGACAAAGCACCACAATGGTGGTGATTGGGCCTTCATTAAAAACACAAATCCATGGAGAGAGCTCAATACTGAGAAAGAGGAATCAATATTATAGAAGAGCATGACTCCCAAGGAAGAAAACCATCAGATTTGAAGACCTATATAGAAGAGGATATTGTGCCTTGGTAACGAGCATTTTTCATGGACGACATTTTCTGATGCAAAAGAGAAAAAGGTCTATATTGAAAGACAAGAAATTGTGTGAGGATAATTGTTATTCATTCCATAGGAGGTTTAAATGGTTATCATGACATCTCTGAAATTCTAATTATAGGGTAACAAAGGCAAGTTTATCTATAGAAAATATTTTAGAGATGAGCAATTCTAGTCCACAAAATTTACAATCCTCACATCAAATTGAAATTCCATGTAACAATCCAAGAAAACAAATCTTATTTAGCCAATAGCCACAACATCTTGTGAGAGACCAAATGTGCACTACAACCAAAACTAGACAACCACTTAATAAAGGGCAGACTCTATACATGACCATCTTATACACACATTTTCCTTTAAAATAATTGTTAAGGCTCTAACCTCAGCTTTAGGTTGAGTTTGCTTGGGCATCGTAATCGTACACACACAATTTTCCATGGTAGTGTTCACCCCTTCAACCTTGGTTTTTTCTGGTAGGAATGGACACTGAAGAAATTTCCCATAAGAACCCTCGCTAAGAGGTTCTCATGCGCCAAAAGAGCCCTCCTGGCCACACATGCAACCACGAGCCAACAATTTCTATCCAAAACGCGTCGAGGAGGGGTAGGTTGAAGTCGAGGGTGGAGGGCTATGGGGGATATGGGGAAACATTTTCCTACGTAGAGAGTTGTGGGTGCAACCAAGTCTCAATATTAGGAAAGAGAAGAAGTTGGGGGGGGTGTGCGTTTTCTTATCCACCTTCCCACAAGACCTCCATACCTTGCGGGAGGGAAAATATTAAGAACCCTCCATAAATTTATATGTATAATAATTGGGAAAATCCTCTTGGTAACTAGGAAAATTAAAAGATTAATTGATCAATAATAAAATATGTAAATATATATATTTTTTGACAAATGTTTCATTAAATTATAGAATCTTTATAAAATATCAATAAATCTTTCACTACATTATAAAATCTTCATAAATTTTTGGTGAATACAAATGTTTTGATACAATATAAGACCATATATAATTTAATATGAAAATATTTTAATAGAGTTATAATATACTCATTTTCTATGTTTGAAAAAGAAAAACAGAATTTACCCCTCTTATAGACAACATTTGAAGCATTAGCTAAAACAGATTTATCCAATGGAAAGTAAAACTTGGATTAGATTGTTGACTACAATGGACTTTATTAATAGATTAAATAATGGTCTAATGGTAAAATAAATGAAAATTTAATAATGTGTTCATCAATAATTTATCGTGATTATCTAAAGAAAAAAATGTATCTTTAAATTACCATGGAGTTCCTCAAGTATGTAAATAGGATTTATCAAATGCAATACCATGGGTCACCAAAAACCATGGGCTCATAAAGTGCTCATAAACCACCAATGGTAAACCCATTATTAGCCGAATAAAGGTTAACTTTAATAAATTTTTAAACTAAGTCAAGATTAACCTAACGCGTATAACCCTTACCCTTAGGTGAAATCTTGGGGGAACTACTCCTAAAAAAATATCCACTGTAATTAAATGGGGCGAAAATTAAGGATCCATGGTGAATGGAGAGTGAAAATATATTACCACGAATTTCCTTCATATTTTTGGATAGGAAAAAGAATTTACATATTAATTTTCTTTTAAATTTTAGGGTGAATAATTATAAAACATTTTTTTATAAAAATTCACCCCTTCAAAGTTTTAAACCCTATTATTCTATCCCTAAAATTTTCCTTACCTAACAACTCTTATAATTGTTTTAAAATAGAGGAGCCACGAACTCCAAACCATTGAAGGGATATGCAAAAAGGGGGCGCTATGAGTATGCACCCACCAAACTCTGTTGGCAAGCAACACCCTATACTCTAGCCTTGGACTGACTGAGGGAGGAGAAGGGGGAGAGGACGGGCTATGGGCTGTCCCTCCTTAAAACATTTTTTTTATAAGCAAATGAGACGTTGATCCTAACTAGATATGGGAACAACTTTGGGGTCGAAAGGAAGCGTGAGGACTATAGTGGGAAGAAAATACCTAGTATTCACTCATAGAAAGGGGTTGGGAGATGAGGAAATTCCTCAGCCAAGGGAAATCCCTGCATAAGAGAGGCCAAGCCACTCTCAGAAGAAACAAAAAAAAGTAACCCTAAAAAGAAAATAAGGGAGTAAATAAATAATACCTAAGCATAAGGCCAACCCCTATGTGAAGCTCTGGTGAACGACCATTGTTGAAATCCTGAGCATGAGAAGAAGTTAAGAGGAAGTAGAAGAAATTTTGGAAGAGAAAATGATCGGGGAGGAGAGAAGCTAGGGTTTTGCAAGTCATACTCTCTATGCACTATTTTATTATATTTATTTAGGTGGGATGAGTGCGAGAAGGCGCGTGGCCCCATACCAGCCCTCTGACCATTGTAGTACGTTTTAGTTGAAGGCATGTGGCCCCATGCTAACCCTAATACGTTTTAGTTGAGAGTTAATTTAATTGTTATAAATAAATTTATTTATTTAAATTTAAATTTAATTTTTCATTAATGTTAAAATTAACATATTTGGGGCTAGACGGATTTAACAATTTATTATTATTTATATTCTTTTTTTTTAATTTAATTTGAGATTAAACTTATATGAGAACATTGTAATAAATTTTAAATTAAACTTAAATTACATTTAACTTAAAATTTATTTAAAAAAAAAGAGAGGCAGGGAAACGCTAAGATTGTAGAACCCAATATAGGTAATTATGTAATCATGGCAGTATAAAGAGATCATCAAAGGTAGCAAGATCTCCTATACCTTTGTTCTTACTCATCTCCTTTTTGTTGATGATGCGATCCTTCTAGGCTCAGGTACATTATCAGAATGGATGGCTTTCGATGTCATATTGAGTAGATTCTGTAAGGCATCAGGGATGTGTATCAGTGTCGACAAATCTAGTTTTCTTTACAATAATGTGGATGTTGATATTCGCACTGAAATTGCCAAAGCTCTGCTCTATAAAATGGAAAATATCACGGTTGGCTTTATGTACTTGGGCTATTTTCTCAAGCCTTTGGGTTACATGATCCGTGACTGGCATTGGCTGATTCAAAAATTTGAACATCGGATCCCCCACTGGGAACACTAGCTCCTCTCACTTGGTGGTCACCTGACACTTGTTCAAGCTGTTTTGACTAGTATTCCTATCTACTGGTTGGACTTGGCACCCATTCTTGTATCTGTCTTAAACGAACTTAGAAGATTGGCATTTGCTTTCCTTTAGGGATCTTCGGACTACAAGCACATATTTCACCTGACCAAATGGGAGCATCTCATATGGCCTAAAGAGTTTGGTGGCTAGGGCATCAAGCATTTGAATTGGTTCAGTATTTCTCTTAGATTAAAGAACCTGTGGACGATACTCCAGAATGATGGTCTTTGGCATTGTGTTATCGTCAATAAATACTTGAAAAAGAACACTGATGAGATGTGGCTCAGAGGTAAGCAATTTCAAACCCGTGGGGTCTCTGCAATTTGGAAGGGGTTCCTACTCACTCTTCTGTGGCTTGGTCGGAACCTGGCCTAGCAGGTTGGAATTGGAATGAATGTTCTTATTGGTATTGATCTGATTGTTGGGGTACCCAACTCGCTCATGTTTCCATCTGGTTTTAAAGAGTACTTAGAGGATTTGGATATCATGACTTTGGCACAGGCATGGAATCTACTACCGGATGCACACAGTTATTGGTATTCTGTCGAGGATCTTGGTGCTGGTGGTGAATGGAAAGTAGCTTGGGATACCTTTACTACAAGTCTGGAAATATGTGGTATGCGCCTGATTAATCAAATGGATGCCCTGACATGGTCTTAGAAAAAGTCTAATGGTTCAGTTTCTGCCAAACTGATATATGATTGCATCATAAATGCTTCTTCTCTTATGTCGGGAAGCAGACTCCTTACCTTTGTGTGGAATAGCAATCTCCTCGGGAAAGTTTGTTGTTTTTCGTGGCTGGTTCTTATGAACAGATTGCTCACTTGGGACAACCTTCAGAAGCGTGGCTGGATGGGACCTGGTATATGTGCACTATGCAGAACGGATGTTGATAGTGTTAAGCATATTTTCTATCATTGCTTTGTATGGAAAAATATATTCTCTCGCCTGATGGAATAGCACCATTTATCACACTCTTTCTAGTCTAATGGCCTTAGTACTTTCCTGGATATGTGGACTGTTACTTACTCAAAGCAATCTAGGCATTGCTATCTCCCATTTCATGCCATGTGGCCTGTTTGGAAAGCGAGGAATTTGTGCATCTTTGAAGGGAAAAAATTACCTGTCATTAGCATTCTACACCAGATAGCTTACTCTTCATGGTTGTTCTGCCCTCCTGTCACTAAAGCTAAAAAGACTAGACCCAAGGGACTTGGTCCGGTACTTGTGTACCCCTGTGGGTTTTTTGATGGTGCATCAGCAAAAAATTATGGAGGGGTTGGCTTATGCCTGTACTTGAATGAGTCTCGTTCCTTCGAGTTTGCATTGGGGGCGGGTCTTAGCACCAATACCAAAGCTGATTACTGGGGATCTGGGCCCTTGTGCATACTTCCCAAATGATGGGGTTACCCAAGCTCAAGATATTTGGTGACTCATCTGTCATCATCAATTGGGCTAAGGGTACTGCATCCCTCACACCTCCTGAGCTCCTCCATTGGTGTAGGGATATTAGGAAGATATGCTCATGCTTCCTAGAGTTGTCCTTTTGCCATGTCTACCAAGAACACAATCAGCAAGCAGATCGACTATCTAAAAAAGTTCTTTCTTTGGCTCCGGGTTCGAGATTTTACTCTGAATTTATTGATGGTCATTTGACCTCTCAGGAAGGTTTCAATCTCTTTTGAGCCTGGTGCCGGAGCATGTTCTCCACTTTTTATGCACCCAGGGGATAGTTATGGAGCAACTTTCTTTTAGACTGTTGTTCTACACTTTTTGGATTCTCGGTAGATATGGCTATGTGGGACATACTAATTACTGATGGGTATAGTACTGCAGAAATGAACTTGCCCCCTCTCTGCTCTGATGTGTTATGACTCATTCAGGATGCTGTTGTAGCTATCATCCCTCCGACCAACTATATGATTGGAACCCATACTGGGAAGGCACATTTGATGCCCTTTGATTCTTTTATGAATATCAAGGACAAGCTTTTTTCTATTGAAAAAAAAAGAGATCGTAATGTTGAGTATTGTTCAAATTTAAGAACAATTGCCAATGTATGAATCTAAAGGTCCAACCCTGGCACTTCTTAGTGAAAGGACACATCGTTATTGAGAGAGAAGCATCAATAACTTCTAGGTCACCTAGAGGTAAACATATGAGTAAGTGGATCAGTTATAGGGTCCCCGTTGTGTTCATGTTTAAAAAATTCTTGTGCATAGGGGCATGTTGTGTCTTAGCTATGATGAAGAGGATTATATATATGTAGAATTCACCCTATTATGATCTAATCTTTATTATACATGGAATTAATAATATTGGTAGTAGAAACCATGAGGCAATTACGTAATTATATTCCTTATACATGGATTAGTAATTTCTACGCCTATGTTTCAAAGCCGATGGAATTATTGCATGCCTATATTTTGAGAGTTGTGTGATACTTATCAAGTTAGAGTGATAATTAAAATTCATATATAATTTGTTGTGATTAATAAATGCTTGAAATGAGAAGATAAGACTGTGGATAACGGACAATCAAAGAAATTGTACAAAATAAATAAATAAATTTCTTATAGAACCTATGAAGAGTGACTATTAAAGAGAAAAATGTTCACATGGGTTACCTTTGTACATGAGTGCGAGTGGGAAAGAGCCTTGACACGATGAAGGTGTGGCATCGAGTACGAAAAAACTAGTGCTATGTGTGGGTGCGTTGGTTTCGTTTGGTTTGTGTAAAGACATCATATCACTAAAGTGATTTCTTATGTTTGGTATTAAGTTTATCTCTGTGTTTTCTTATAATGATGTAAGACAAGGCTATGTTAAGTTCTTGAATACAAGACCAAAAGGATGAGAGAGATGCCATATGTTCTATTATAATTTATTATGTGTGAGATAATATGTGAACTAATCAAAACATTAAAAGTAATAAAGATACAATTTGAAGATCATTAAGGAGAGTGGTGTGATATATTGGTTAGACATGTAAATTGGTAGGGGCTTAGAGGTTGGAAGTGATAATGATATCAATAGGTAAATATATGTGACAAGTCAATATAAAGTAAAGTAGCACCACTTTTTGATTCAGGGGGTTGATTTAAGGTTTTGATTGCATCAACAACGGGTAGGGTTTTCAAAAAGTCATAATTTTAGCCCCGAGACAAAAAGGTATGCTACCGATAGCATCACTTTTCGATTATGAGTAAAAATAGCCAATAAATGCAACCTATATCAAAACGAGAAATCTCGAGAGTTCTCGTCAAGTTGTATAACATGTTATATCTCTAGCATGCAAACTTAAAAGATGTTGGGTATGTGGATAACAATTTAAAGTTATACGTCGAATAAATGAATGTGATACCAGGTGCATAGTACATAGAAAAGCGATTGCATTGTTGTATATTATTAATGAAATATGTATACATGTCAATGATTTCATGATATTGTTTGATTTCGTCTTAGGATATTGACCTACATGTTTGAAAGATCTAAGTGATAGTTGGAAGTACATTGGGGACATGAATTCCAAAAGAGAAATGGTATGCGAGTGATGCATTATTGCAATGCAAGATTATTAGGTTTATTACCATGATGTGTGGGAAGATGTAGGATTTTAGGAAACTCAACTGCCCAAATTGGTTATTTGATTACGAAGCTTGAGAGCAATAGTAACGACACAGTTCTATGTCGATGTAGGCATTGAACCTTGTTCCATAGAAGGGGTGGAGGCGTTACCCACCGTTTATCCTCTGAAACCCATAGTCATGGGAGGGTTGTGTTATGACGTGCTTCCCATGGTGTGTGATGATGACTGGTGGGTGGCTACTAGGCTTGGTTGAAGTCGACATTTCCGCTTAGATGTTCTATTTGGAGTTATGTCAATATAGTTGACGCTCAATGATAGTATATGAGAGGAAGGATAAGATGTGGAAGGTAGTTGTGAATTAGCTAGAGGGAGGCATGTAGTTAGGAATGCCATTTGACAAATATTGTCTCCAATATTAGGATAATGGGTAAGGCGGGTTAGGCATTCATCTAGGAAGGAATAACCCTCTGAACTAGTCATGCCTGTCATTCTACTAACTTTTTCAAACCCATGACCATCCCTTAAAAACTAGCCAACGTCAAAATAGTTGAAATGGTGCACAAATGGTGACCTAAAGAAAATTTGACCCATAATTTCCATAGAAAATACAATGCCACCTCCTTTTTATTGTAGGAATATTTATTAAAAACCATAAGCCATCTATCAATCAATTTGTATGATAATGAACAAGGTCATGAGATCACATTTCACAATTTGTGAATCTTTCAACTAATTTTTAGCTAAACATGTTTTATAGTATTCATACTTTTTAACCCTATATTTAGAAATATCACATAATTATCTTAGACATAAAAAATGGAAGAAACATAAACAATTATATGAACAAATAAGGTTTCTAAGTATTTCAATGCCTATAACATTAATGTATACCCAATAGAGGAGATACACTTCAACCTAGGCATTAACTAACAATGACCAAATTTGAAGGTTTGCTCTCAATTTCATGTTGAAGGGTAAATATTCATTTAACTCTTTCGTGATGAAAAGTTTAAAAATACTTATACTTCAATTTATAAGATTAAATTACGTATTCGTTTCAAGAAGAAATATTCTAAATAAAATTTTATCTTCAATTTGTTTACAACATTTACAATGGATTAACCACTAGGTATACACATTTTGATTTCAATAAAAAGTGAAAACATGTATACCTTATAATCAAACCATGCAAAAATGTGTGTGAGAGTAAGAAAAATCATAATCCATAATGCATAAGTTTGTTCATAACAAGGATTACACTACATTTTGTATAACTTTCCTTGGAATCCCACAAGCATAACAAATTTTGTTCGAATCATTAATGCTAAAAATGATATATATTTTTGACATTGGACTTGGGATGGGGTAGAGAGAAAGAAAGTTATGGGTAATTCTCAAAAATATTTCACATGTAAAGTATTCACATTGGTGTTAAAGTTGAGATATAACAAAACCTGAAGGAAGTGAACCACTATGATAGATAAAGATGCATAGATTCAAGAAATGGGGAATGACTATTTTCGAGAAGATAGAAGCAATAATTTGATGATAAAGAAAATTCAATGAACAAAATCATATTTTGAATGCTATAATTTATATTTTATGTTTGTGTAGTTGACAAAGTTGTTTTGTACAAATTCATATCCAAATTTAATTAAGAATATACGTAAGAAATAAAATTTCCCAGATTAATAGATATTTTGTCCCAAACAAAATCATTGAATAGTTTTTTGAAAAATAAAGAAACTAAGCATTATCTTTATGACAAAGTTGGTCAAACTTGCACAAGGTTCATGGATTGCTTATATATGTGTCTGTGTTTCCCTTTAATAAAAATCCATTAATTACAAACCGAGTGATTCAAAGGCCCAAAAATATGGTCAAATAATAAGCAAATATTAGATACAAATATTGTAACTATATCATAAATTTTAACACAAAAACACATAGCGTTACCAATGCAATGAAATGACTATAAATCAACAAGTTAGATGTTTTTTAAAGAGATGGAATATGTAAACATGAAAAAAGGAGATGCCCACATTTTCTTAGGTTCATTCAATGCTTATAGTTTGCTTTTCAAAATTGTTATTACACTATACCTTTGCATTAATCTTACCTTTTTTTTTCATTAGAAGAATGTCGACGCCATAGGGCATCATGTTACATGTCTAGGATCGAACAAGGATGGAGATGGCTACAGTAGACCACCCCAACTACCCGATCCACAAACCATTGACTTGTAATTAATTTTACTAGTAAGTCCAAAATGCCATTATAATTTATACCCATAACATGTGACTAATTGTGTTAATATTTTACAAAGCTGAAAAGAGAGGAAAATATAGTAAAGATAATGAAATTAAGGTGATTGTCAAAAGATTAAGCATAAAAACAAAATGAAGGATCAACAATGCTCATAACCCATTAATTCAAGTGAAGCTTTAGAAAAACAAGGTGTCCAAGCCTCTTTAGTTTTCATTAAGTAACACTAACAATGCTACATGCATCAACACGATGATAGTATTATCTAGGGGTGAGCTATGTGATGGATTTAATGTTGTGGAATGGTACACTACAACAAGAAATAGATAAAAGCCAAGAAGAATATAAATTATTTTAGTCTTTCTATGCAAAAGACAAGATTTGGAAGATGAAGTTTAAATCATGTTCACATTTCACACCCATCCTTATATAACATGTAAGGTACAATGTTCATGAACAACCAAGAATTTGCACGAAGACATTAATGAGTTGTCCAGAATGTGACTCTCCTTTTGAAATTTGTAAAATTTGTTGTCCTTCTTAACTGACAAGCAATTTTAAAAAAATACATATTTTTTGGAAGGTGATTTTTAAATTGCCCTTTTAGAAAAGGTTTAACCTCCTTGAAAAGGTGAGGAAAGGTTCAATTTTGATCACTCCAACCTAGCTTATATATATATATATGAGAAACCTGCAACTCCACATGTCTCCATACACTCTTGGCCTAGGCATGGCTTAGCTTGGAAATATTTATCTAGTGTTAAAACTTGCAACTCTACAGGTCCCAAGTGAGATTTCTCTTGTAGGTTAGGTGGTTAGGGCAGTAGGCTAAATGGTTGGAGCAATAGGCTAACACTATTCCTATCCAAAATCAAAACCCATAACCATATATACATGACACCTATGTAAGTATCTTTCCGTACTGAAAAAAAAATTGAAAAAATGAATGCTTGCGAACAATAATCCGCCTACTCCAAGCCCTTCAATGCGGTGGCAGCAGGCATATCACTCGTTAAATCTCAAATAACTTAAGATCTAACAGGTGACATGTCTCTATCACAGCATTAAATAGCCTGCATCAAGCTGATTATTCTTCCCCATCCTCAACCAGTAACAGGTGACATGTCTCTATCACAGCATTAAATAACGTGCATCAAGCTGATTATTGTTCCCCATCCTCAACCAGTAAAAGACTTTATAAATGCTATCCTCCACCAGTAAAAGACTTTTATGTTCCCAACGTTGTCGTGTACTGTACGAAAGTTTCGGCAATTATATTTTAGAAACCCTAATTGGAAATTCCGAATAATTAGCTATGGTATCAATAAGCTCGACATTTCAAACTTCAATTTGGCCACGCGGTTGTTCGTGTAGAAATGAATACGTCGTCCCCGACTGGCGGAAGTTGTCACTTGTCATAAATCCCGTCCCGGACTTATTATAAAGGAGTGGGCTACCGACGCGACGATTTTTCCCGGCGGCAATCGTCCCGCCGGCGCTCCGACCACCGCCGGCGACCGCCCGTCTCCGTTGCCGGCAGCCGCTTCAACCCCGTCGCCGTGCCGCTCCGACCGCCGGCGGCCTCCTCTCCCCGGCACCTGTCGCCAACGCCGTCGAACGTCCGTCCGTTCGCCGTTAACGTGATCGCCGTTACTGTTAACGTGATCGACCACCTCCTTTACGCCTTCGACGTACCCATCAATGCGCCAGCAACCGCAATGCAATTCAAATGACGATCCCGCTGCTCCTCCATTGCTCTGTTTCCCGGTCGCGCGAAGTCTCCGACTACTGAATGCTGCTGGTTCTGTCAAGGACGCTCAGCCTCCGCCAGTATGTGTCTCAATTTCTTTTCATGCACTTCGACCGATTGTTGCCATTCTTACAGCCAATTCTTAATGATGCCGATGACATCTTGCTCTGTTAATCTGTAGGTTACCTCGAAGTGTTGATCCAGGTGCTCGAAGTGTTGCTCCAGGTGCTCCAGGTGTTCTCGAAGTGTTACTATAGCGTAAGATCTAAGTAATCATTTTTTCTTTGCTTCAGTGATTGGCCGAACTCTTACAAAATAAAGAGCCTTGCATTGGATTTGGACATATTCTATATGCAAGTAACTACTGGTCAGGTGTTCAATTCAGCCACGCTTTTATCTTATAAAGAACCAGACCTACAGGATGATTGAGAAACTTGACCGTTATATATCTATGTATACAGCTTAACCATAATTGCATATAGCCTAATCGTAATTGCAGAAAAAATGACAAGACCTTGAAAAATAAAGGACTATTTTATGAACAACCTGACCTGTTCATCAGACAAATAAAGAACCTTGGCAGTTATCTAACAAAGTATTCCCTACATTGCAGTCATGATGAATTAACTACACATTTGGATTCCAAGTTCACCATAGTTGTGAAAAAAGTTATGTTAGAAAACTCTGAATATTCATATTGATATCATACAATAACAACTGACAATGAGCCAGATGATTGAATCCAAATACACCATCCACGAAATAAGCGGGCAGCCAGTATTTAAAAAGATGTAATTGGAATTCTGACATACAAAAATGGGTATATGAACCAAGTGACAATATTTAAAAAACTGAAATTGGGCTTCTAACATATACAAAAATGGGTATCTGAATGCTTTATTAGTGCTCAGGAACATGGCAGCTTCCTGAACAAAAGAATGTCTGCACTGTATATAGAGAGTATACAAATAAGAAAGCTAAACTCATGTATGTAAATACCCAAGCTTACATGAATTCCTCGGTAACTGTAATGATAAGGCTGAAATCGTGATAGGTGATTTTGAAAGAGGGACTGTAATGATAAGGTAAATAAGGCAGAGTAGTTTGAGGTAGAATTGCAGCAAATTAGAGACAAAGAGCATTTAACAATAATAGAGTATGCAAACATAAATCTTTAAGCTTGATTTATGAAAGTACTAAGTCATGTTTTGAAGGAAATTTAGCATGTATAAACCTTTGTATTGAATTGCATGGTGAGAGGATTGTATTGCTGGTAATAAGTGCTTGTTATAACAGAGTAAAGATAAAACATAACAACTTTATAACTGAAAATGAAGTGATAAATACAATTGTAGAGATGGAGAAATATTGCACCAAATTGAAGAATGTTGAATTGCATGGTGA
>LPNX010984255.1:562090-637054 GCA_001517045.1 Pseudotsuga menziesii | reverse complement strand
TTCAAACACAAGATAAGCTCCAAGACGCCCAACTTTCAATCAGTAGGTTTGAGCAACAAATGACAAGGAGGGGTCCCTGAGTTTAAGTAAAAGACTAAAATCGGGAAACAGGTTGCGGCAGCAACAACTCCCCTTCATTATCATGTACTCAAATATCTTTGACATCTTCAATCTTTCAAATCCTAGAGTAGGAAATATGCACGTTTGCTGCTAAACCTTGTTTAAAACTTTTAGTTGACCTTTCACTAGTTGTTGAAATTGACTTTGTTGAGGTCATAGCTTAGGTTTATAAACTAAAACCATATGTGTTAGCAATAAAGATAGAGATAACTAAGATAAGAAGAACATAGGTGCTAACTACGGATTAGACAAGAAACTAGGTGTTTAGTGAGTATGTAGATAAGTTAAAGCACCACTAGAAGTAGATTAAATCCTCAACGAATAACCAATAGATTAATATGTATCTATCTAATTTGTTTTAGGATTTGGTACATTAGCCATTAGTAGTTTATGCACATTCTAGTATGCGTACCCTTTTTATTCCTATGTCCTACCCATGATTAAGAATAGAGGTAAGAAAGATAAGAGTTTATCCATATTCTTTTATTATAAATACCATATCCTAGTTCAGTACCTTATTATAGTCTAAATCTAGAATTAATTTATTCTCCTTCTATTGGAATGGAAGCTAAATCCTCTTCTTAGGAGCCCACTTATTGAATCCACATTTTTACAACCATTCAAACAATATAAATACACTTCAATTTTCGTAATACCTCAATTCACTTTTCATGCTTGAAATTCTAGACATACTTTGCCTCAAAAGTATCGACTATTTGTAACTAATTTTTTTTGCTAGAAAATGCAAGGAGAGTGTTGCTAATATTGCTTGGTAAAGTTCAATATGATATCCACAAAATCGTTGATCATTATGTAAGGATATAAGTGCTCATTGTTTTTTCTTGTTACCTTTAGATGTGCTCAATGATTCTAGAATATTATCGAGGATTATATCAATACAATAACCATGCTTCACTAAATTTGTATACTAGATGCATTAATAAACCTTACACAAATGATATTATAGTTTTTCAATATTAGAAAGGTGCTCATCCCCATACCTACCAATCCATTGACATTCCAACATTTTCAAATGGAGATTCAAATGAGACAATCATCTTTGTAATTGAAAGTGATGGTTACAATGTTGGAAATGGGTGTTATAGTGTGAGTAGTAAGAAACCAATGACATCAAATCCAAGTGACATCGATGGATGATTCAATCATGTCAAGCTCATGGTATATAATGGAACATAAATCTAGCTAAAAAGGATCATGATAAAAATATACAATGGGTTAGGAAAGATCAATAAGATCTCTATATAACACTCATTTTATTGCGCGTAATATTTATGTATTGAAAATATTTTTGCTTAGTTAATAGTGTCATTTGCTTGTGTTCTATAGATTTGAACATGTAGGTTGTTGGTGAGTGATTTTAAGCATGGTTGTATTTAGATATTTTTTTTTTTTTAAGAATTACAAATGATGCAATCTTGGTGTTAATATTGATCATTTACCCAATTCTTAAAGGGTTCTAGCTCAATGGAAGAGCACCTGTCTTATAAGGAGGTTGGTGGTTTATGTCCTTTGTGCCCTAATCATATTGCAATATTGGTATGTTTGATAAAATATATCTTATTATGATTTATTATGGATATAGGGGGGTTTCAAACCATTTTTGTATGTTTCTATGAGGGGGGTTCTAAACCACCTTCATATGTCACTACGAGGGGGTTCAAAATTGCCCTTGTATACTACAATTAGGGGGGTTCAAACCCCCCCTTGTAGGTTTATATGAGGGGGGTTCATAAATGTCCCCAAATGCTTGTAAGATGGAGTTTTAGGGGGGGTTTTGAACCGCCCTCGTAGGTGTCTATGAGGGGGGTTTCAAATTGCCCTTGTAGGTACCTACAAGGGGGTTTATAACTGCCACAAAAGGTTTGTAATAAGGACTTTTAGGGGGTGTTTTGAACCACCTCCAAAAGTCACTTTTACTGTCAATTTTTATCTCTTCCAGAACCATCCTTAAAAGTACAAACTTTTAGCGTCAGTTCTATTAGGGGCGATTTTGTTAAGACCATCTCCAAAGGTTTGTAAGATTGAGTGTTAGGGGGGGTTTAAAAATGTTCTTGTAGGCACCTATTGTTGTTCATGATTAAACACCCTTGTAACCTAGAGTTTGGGGTTACCAACTTACTACTAACCTTGCAGACAATCAACTTTACCAGAGAATAGAAAGGGAATAGGAAGAAAGTCTTGACTTACCCGATTACCAACAGTTGATCCAAGCTTGATCTTCTCCCGCTCCTCTTCTCTTCAAAGCTTCCAGGGATGCACCTCTTTCACCTGTAAAGAGAAAATTCTCCAAGTACTACCTTATGCATGTATATATAAGAGGTTAGATAAACAATATGTCAAATACATAATCAAATATATTCATTAACCATGATACATGAAGGAGACTCAACACAATGTTGGAAGAATAATTCTCTTTATTAACAATTAGTGAATGAGATAAGAATACAACCCAACTTCCAAGACAAGGACTCCTCTGCAACCAAAGGACTTTGAGTTCTGGTGCTCCAATACTTCTGAAGATATACCACCAGCATAACTTTGCTCTCCAATCTTGATTGATTAATGCCCTCCCCAAGGCCTCTATTTATACTTTGGGAAATAGAGTGATTTCGAAGGTTGGGGTGGTTGTAACAGTTGGGATAGTTAATTATTAGGGCCCAACTAATCTCCATTAATCATGTTTTATATTTTTTAAGGTCAAATCAAGATGTACGCGACTATTGATATAGGCAACCCGCGTATGACATGCGATTTTCTTAAAGGAAACCCGTGTACGCTGATGTACGCAGGTTGCAATGTAGATAGTCGCGTACAATACGCGAGTTGCAATGGAGATAGTCACGTACGTAGCTCAACACATAGAAAAATTATATAGCAAGCTGGTTCAAGGGTAAATGCATCCCAAGTCATGCCCATCTATAGTGTTTTGGCAAACTTCAATCCTAATATGTCCTTTTGTGTATTAACATAAGAAATGTCGGCACTCGGATGGAGAAGTGCCATTTGGGTTGATAACAGATGCCCCCTAATGTGTGAGGTCAAAGGGAAATGATGGCCGAAATACATTATAATCATTATCTTGGAGAACTTAGAAGTCCAATGGAGTAGAGGAAGTACCTAAAACAAATACATAATAATGTCATATACAAAGTCATATATGAGGATGCCATGTTCAATATACTGGAACACTAGCTCCTTTACAATATTTGAGTATATCATATGATACGGGTACAAGACCACGTATATTACAAAGGTGAATTGAAGCCACAATATACAATAATGATGAATCTTCAAAGTTCTGGAAGCTGTGTAAGTGATCACAACATAATCTTGTGCAACTTAGTCCATAGATATGAACCTAAGGTCTTCGTAAAAAATCCCAAAGAACCTGTACAATACAGGCCATATGAATAGATGTTATTGAAGTCGAACATGGATAGGATTCAACAGATTGTCAACCAATAGGTGATAATTGAAACTAAAGCAAATGAATTCACCAATAATGAAAGTGAATCCTAAGGTACGATTGTAAAAAAACTCTAGGTCTTCGTCATCAGGAAGTGCCGATGAGAAACCATATTGTGATGAGGAAGGCAATAGATCCTCCAACGGATCACAAGAGTGATTAGGAACTGGGTAAAGGAAGGGAAACACAAGTAATAACAGATAGGACAATGATGGAATCGAGATATAGATCATATGCAGGGTTAAATCCTTGAACAGTGAGCACACCACAAATATTACCCAAGGCATCTTTTAACTTTGCAGAGAGTACAACTAGACTTATCTGTCAAGTAGGAGACATGATCAGATTCCCCAGGTATAACTAACAAGAGGAGGAGTAAGAAACTCGAAGTAATAGATGAACTGAAAGTGAACAGTGAGACATGAGTATCGGAAAAGACAGAGAGTGCTATGTTCAAGGAAGACATGTTGCCATCGACTGAGAACCAAAAGAAAACTTCTTCCTTATCTTTCTTGTTAAATTTTAACGAGTCCAGGAAAGTCAACTCAAGTCTCGCTTCATTTTTTGACAAGCTTGAAGAGAAGAAGGAATAATGCTTGATAGTGTCATTGATTCGTGGATTTTATGAGCCCGAACTAGTACATGCTCACTTGGTGTTTTCATGTTTAGAGAGTCTGAAAACTCCAAAGAAGACTCAAGGGGGGTCCTTTTTCGTCCAATTTAGTCTCTTGAGGCTGAAAAAGTATAAAACATACCACAGAAGAACTCTCTAAACTCTCGTAGAAGAAAAGGTGAACCTTTTTCGTACTAAGTCAGGGAGGTCCAAAAAAGGTTAAATTACCACCTACCCAACGCTCCTTCGAGAGCAGCATATAGCTTGAGTTTTACGATTGTGAAGGAAAGCAAGATCACTTGGAAAGATCCATTTGAGTACAAGAAATGGGGCTTACAACAATAAACTCGATGTTTTGTTCTTGGTGTTTAACGAGCATGACAAAGACATGAAATACACTCAGATTCTTTTTCATGTTTAGGTCCAGAGCACAAAAAAGAGAAAACTGAGCTCATACTGGGTGTTCCTTTTCTGTAAATTTAGTCCCTTAGGTCCGGAAAAGTGACAAACCTATACCTGAGAATACTCTTCTCAATTCCGTAGAAAAGAGAGTGATCCTTTCTCGTATTATTCCACGTGGTCCGAGAAAGAGATAACTTACCACCAATGCGGATGCCCATTCACATATTCTTAACGAGCTTGAATGGACAAGTTTACTCGACAATCAAGTCTATTTTGAGGAGTTAGACCTGGGCCTAATGAAACTCCATAAAGGTGGGGAGTCTTATAAAGGGATAGCTTGTAAAAAGAGACCAAAATGAGGCCCAATTTGACGTCAAAAATAGCTAAGAAGACTCCCCTGAACCTATGACAACTGTAGCATGATTATCGAAAGACAATAAGTGGGTTCTAAACGAGGATACTCATGTGAGGAAAGTCCTATCCACGGAAGAACAATGGCATAAACGAGGTACTAATGGTTAAAAATACCATAGTCCATGGTCAAAGTGTTAAATGCTAGGATTAAAATGGATTAGGTATAATTGCAAAATGCATGTGAAATGACCAAAAACCATCCTATATGAGCGAAAACAACTTTAAACGACCATAGACCTGTCACATTAAAGAAAAAAGATGTGGCATTAGTTTGATTTTATATAAAAAATATGAACTATAGGGGAAAAAACCCACTTTGAAAATATTATTTCTATAAATAGTTCAAAATATAAATCAAAACTCAGCATTTGATTTTTTACCCAAAATAGACACGTTTTACCTGTACCTTTGATTGCTCGTTGTGGACAACTCGGTGGACAATTCTCGAAACCGCAAGTGCCAGGTAAAACTACACTCCATGCTTTTTCATTTGATCCAAGCAAATTTCAATTTTTGGCTAAAGTTTCATGTTTTTCGCCATCTTCAAAACAGTCATGCTGTGTATGCGGGTATGGTATGTCAACAGTCACGTACACGCGTTCTGTGTTGAAATATTGTAACTTCGAAGAATATTCTATATGTATCTTTTGTGGTCCCCGATGGTCCTACCGGGAGAATCACTTGTATTATCTTGTACCCCGATGCTTCTAATCGGAAGAACTAATAAGAGTCATGAGGTTGTCCCCTCTATTTGTAAAGGTGGGTCATTAGCACCCCAGTGTGGTTACTTGAGCCTACATGTGTAACTCGAGCCTACATGATTAACTCGAGCCTACATGTCGGATGATTTAATTCAAGTGAACGGATGAATATAAATAGAGGTGTGGTGCTCCTCATTTGAGACACACACACTCTCACTTGTGTAGCGCATTAGTGGTGAAGAGAAGTAGCTGGAGAAGGAGGAGGATCAGGCTTTGATCTCCTTGCTGGTTTTATCTTTTATCTTTTTGGGGCATCTATATTGAGGAATATTTTGCTGGGTTTTTTCCTTTAGGGTTTTCCCAGGATAAATCTTTGTGTTCCTTTTGTATGGTTGTACTTGTTTATCTTTCAGTGATCCTGTTTATATGCTTTTGTTATGAAAATGAAATGAAGTACTGATGTCTTAGCTAAGCATATGAAAAGTTAACATGGTATCAGAGCCACCCTGAAAAGAAGACATTGTGAAGCTACAGAATCTAGGGCTTCTTACCTTTTGGTTCTCTCTCCATAATCGATCAGTAAAAGAAGGCTAGGCTGACTCTCCATTGAAGGGCGCATCTTTCTGTCGAAGCGAAATTCGATTCCGAGCATTTTCAGTTTTCGGTGTGGGAAATTAGGGCTTCTTGCAGAAGAAGAATTTTTGAGTGAGCCCAACATAGGATTTCCCTCCTCATCAAAATCTAAGTTTAGAGACCTGGATCAAGATTTTTGGTTGGGTGAAACTCCAGGAAAGTCAAACCCTAGTTTGACCCGGAGCTAGAAAAACCCTAAATACTAAAACTTCTAAGTTTTAGTATATTCGCTATATCCCAATATTGGCGAAGGTTCAGGAGATGAAAATTGTAGAGACTGAAGATATAATCCTGATGAACACTGTATCCAAAATTCAGCCTCATATTCACTATATTCTAGGATATTTGATCCCTCCAAGTTAGGGTTCCAGCCTCTTCTAGAATTCATCCCTAAACAGGACACCTAGGGAAAATTGATATAGCTTGGGATAGAGAAGTCCAAATGGAATTCCTGAAGGTGTTCCAAAAAGAGCACGGACTGTAATTTCTGTGGTCCAAATTTTAGAACCTAAAGATGAACCAGCGACACGTGGCATGCCGTACAACTTCACTATTCTAAACAGTCCTGTAACAGGTCACCTTGGGAAAATGATCATAAATCCCAATTGGTGAAACCAATTCTGATGAAAACTGTGGTTTTGGATCAGGGACATGCGAGGTTACCTCAGTGCGAAATTGCAGACACAGAAAAGAAGTAACTTCAGAGATATCACAGAAACAGTAACAGACATTTCTGCAGAAGAAATTGGAAAACTAGGGCTTCCTGTTCCGGGAGCTTCCCTCCACTATTTTCAGAAAAGGAGTACATTGGACAGCTCCATTTGAAGAGATCTATCTTTATATCCAATCAGATCTGAAAGATTCCAAGTTTTGAAAATTAGGGTTTCTCTGACAAACCCTAGGTCAGCCAGCTCCGGAAGTAGGACGGACACCTCAAATCGGTAAGATCTAATCTTTTACTATTTGCATTTGAGGTTCTCATTTCAAAGTGATCTATCACATCAGCTTGATGATAAGCTTGGTGAAGTTGAAAACTTCCAAGCATGAAAGTATTTGATCCCCCTGAAGAAAATGAATTGGACACCTACATGAGTAGAGAGGTTCCAGTTCTAGAGGGAGATGAGCCTCAAAGCCTTACACAAGAAGAACTTTATCAAGGCCAAGAAGATCATTGTTGATTCAATCACGGATCAAATTTTACCACAAGTATCTTCCCTAAAGACACCGAATATGTTTGATTCCTTGATCAAGCTATTTGAAGATAAGAACATAATTCAGAAGATGGATTTGAGAAAACAGTTGAAGAATGTGAAGATCCAGAATGCATAACATCTTGAAGCGATAGAAGAAGAAGCAGAGAATGCAGAAGTGGTGATAGCGACCTTGAATGGCCTCCCATGATCATGGGATTCATTCATGTGAGGAATGTGTGCCAGAAGGAAGTGATTACTTTCAGTTGACTTTGGGAAGAAGAAGAAGCTCGTCTCATAAGAAGAGAAGAAGAAAGATGGGAGAAAATTGAAGAACTCAATTCTTGACGAACCTCTTATCCATCTTATCATTTGGATAAGAATTGATGATTTCATGAATGAAGAAGATGATGAAGGAGAATGGTCAAGAAGGAGTCTACCCACAAAACAAACAAAAGATAAGTATTCAATTGTCATTTAATGATATTGTTTTGTTATGCATATTCAGTTGATGTGTTATACATAATAGATTATTTACATTAATGACTGTATACTACTAATATGCATGTGATCGGTAAGTAGCTCATGGTGCTATACATCTCTCCATTGCTACTTATCTAGAATGAAACCTCCTTGCTGACATATTGGATTAGTGCACAATCTCAATGATGTCATGGTAGAGATGGAAGGCATCTAGAAAGTTTCTGTGAGATATGGATGAATGTTGTATTGGCTAAACAGTTGCATGATGCATAAGAATTTGTAGTTATGCATATGTTTTATGAAATAGTTCTAACCATGCAACTAGTGCATTTGAATTGTAGGAGAGGTCTTGTACAACCTCCTACAAGAAAAGAAGGATGAGACTTGTTTCGAAGAACAAGTGATGACAATTCAATAAACATGAATCTGAAGCTCCCAAGGTCAGAGACACCATGACGGAAGAAAGAGCTTTAGAGAGCGGTAGATCCACCTCGAAGGATGAAGACCACCATGGGTATGAAAGATAACTCAAGATGAAGAAAAGAATGCTATGAAAGAAGCTATGATCAAAGAATAACAGTTGATCATGGGGAATGATGTATACGATATGATTTCGAGACATAAAGGGAAGTATGTAGTATTTTCCATATGGATCTACAAGAACAAGTGTACAAAGAAAGGTTTGTGATTTGCCTCAGAAAGAATAGACTATGACATGAGATACTCTATTGACCAGTATATATCAACCATAGAACCACCTGTACAGAATGAAGAAGGAAGATAATACTCCACTTCAGGGGGAGTGACTACAGAAGATATCTGAGCTCGACACGGTACGACATGATGGACATCTTCTTGATGGATCGAGACTTTACCAAGAGTAAAGTGGGTTCCAACATTCAAAGTTGAATGCAGAAAACTAGGATATTTTGATGATCTAACAAGACGAACTCATGATGAAAGAATACTAGAATGATGTATGGGATATAGTTCCCAAACCAGAAGGAAGGAGTATTGTATCCTCCAAATGGATATACAAAATAGAGCATGCAGCTGACTGAAGTATCGAGAAGTATAAAACAAGATTTGTGGCCAGAGGTTTCTTTCAGAAAGAGGGAATTAATTCTGAAGAGCATTAGAGGAAATTTCAACTCAAAATGGGCCTCCTAAAATGAACTACTAAAATAATAGTTAAAATAATAAAATAATGTTTATTAATTTTGGAGGAAGAAAATAAAAAAACTACTTTTTTGTTTGTATTTTTGACATATCTCCCCATGTTTTTACTCAAATTTCGATTGGGAGAGCTCGTTGGATGCGGAATTAAATTCCGCATCCAACGAGCTCTCCCGATCGAAATTTGAGTAAAAACACGGGGAGATATGTCAAAAATACAAACAAAAAAAGTAGTTTTTTTTATGATACCTATCCCCAAATTTATATTAAAAAAGTGTTTAAGACCTATAAGGTATTTCAAATTTAAAGCAATTTCATTGGCTAACACATGATGACATGGAATTTGAATAAAAGTTAAAAGGCCCATTTTGAGTTAAAATTTCCTCTAATGACACTTACTCCAGGAAGTAAGGTACACTTCCTTCAGAACTATCATGGTAGTTTCTTCCATGGTGAAGTAAAGACAAGCCTTCCTTAATGGTATGATTGAGAAAGAGTTTTTTCATCGAATAGTCACGAGGATTTGAAGTTGAAGCCAGATGGAATCACGTATGCAAGTTGAAGAAGGCCCTCTATGGCCTGAAGCAAGCTCCCAGAGCTTGGTATGGAAGAATAGATAGTTTCTTGTCGAGCATGGGATTTACCAAGAGTAAAGCTGATCCGAACCTTTATCTCAAGGTTGTAGAAGATGAACTTGTCATCCTGTTATTATATGTGGATGACTTATCCTTGATAGGAAATGAGAAACAGGTCATGGAAAGCAAGAAGAAACTAGCAGAAGAATTTGAGATGAAAGACCTTGGGTTAATGCATTATTTCCTAGGTCTGGAAGTATGGAAAAGTTCAGAAGAAATCTTTCTCAACCAGGGAAAGTATGCGGTAGATATATTGAAGAGATTCAATATGTTGGAATGCAAAGTCATGGCCACACCCATGGACTCCGACCTGAAGCTGTTAGCTGATCAGAGTTAGTGGATATGACTCATTACAGATAGATCATTGGTTTTTGATGTACTTAACAAATACCAGACCAGGCATTTGTTTTGCTTTGAACACCTTAAGTCAACATCTTGTTCAACCAAGACGAGTTCACCTAGTAACTGCAAAACATGTGATGAGATATTTGAAAGGGACTATAAACTTTGGTTTATATTATGATGGTAGCCATGAGTATAGATTGTATGGCTACACAGATGCAGATTGGGCTGGAAGTATCTCAGACAGGAAAAGCACATTAGGTAGATGCTTTTGTTTGGGGTCTGCTATGAGTTCATGGTTTAGCAGGAAATAGTCCAATGTTTCTCGTAGCATGGCTGAAGCAAGATACATAGCAGATTGCTCTGCTAAGTTGTGAAGCTATATGGCTTCGGAAGCTGATATCAAGTCTCTTTGAACTGAAGATGGATACTACAATGATTCTATGTGTTAACCAGAGTTGTGATGACAGAGAACCCTGTGTTCCGTCGTAACACAGAAATCCGGTATTTCTACATACGAGATATGATGCAGATGATGATGTTTAAGTATTCCCATACTGAAGATATAGATGATGTTTCAGTATTTACATATTTTAGATGCAGATGATGGTGATTCCGTATTTCTATACTGAATATATAGATGATGATGTTTCAGTATTCCCATACTGAAGATATAGATGATGTTTCAGTATTTACATACTGTAGATGCAGATGATGGTGATTCCGTATTTCTATACTGAATATAGAGATGATGATGCTTTCAGTATTTCTACATTGAAGATATAGATGATGATGCTTTCAGTATTCACATACTGGAGATACAGATGGTGATAGTTCAATATTCACATATTGACGATGTAGATGATGATGGTTTGGTTGTTGATGTGCTAACAAAGCCTCTGTCTCAAGTAAAGTTCGAACACTTTTGAGACAAGCTTGGTGTTGTTCGGAAAGACCTTCCTCGAAAGGGGGAGTAGTGATGTTGCAGTGGGATTGTATCATCCCTGGGCACTTGCCCTAAAGTGATCCGGAGACCTCGGTCCTCGAGAATGAAGAGGGATTGTATCATTCCGGGACATTTGCCCTAAAGTGATCCAGTGACCTCGGTCCTCGAGAATGAAGAGGGATTGTATCATCCCGGGACATCTGTCCAAAAGTGATCCAGTGACCTCGGTCCTCGAGAATGAAGAGGGATTGTATCATCCCGGGACATCTGTCCAAAAGTGATCCAGTGACCTCGGTCCTCGAGAATGAAGAGGGATTGTATCATCCTGGGACATCTGTCCAAAATAGATCCAGTGACTTCGGTCTTCGTGAATGAGGTGGGATTGCATCATCCTTGAACTTCGGTTCAAAATGTATCCGGAGGTCTCGGCCCCCGTGAATGTGGTGGGATTGCATCATCCCTGAACCTCGGTTCAAAATGTATCCGGAGGTCTCGGCCCCCATGAAAGTGGTGGATTGCATCATCCCTGAACCTCGGTTCAAAATGTATCCGGAGGTCTCGGCCCCTGTGAAAGTGGTTGATTGCATCATCCCTGAACCTCGGTTCAAAATGTATCCGGAGATCTCGGTCCCCGTGAATGTGGTAGGATTGTATCATCCTTGAACTTCAGTTCAGAACGGATCCAGTGACTTCGGTACTCGAGAACGTGTGTTGATCCCGTAATTCCTAGAGGAAGGATTGTCTGAGTTCCACAACTGTGTTGATCCCGTAATTTCGAAAGGAAGGATCGTTAGTAACTCTGTAAAGACCTAAATCCCGTAATTTTGAAAGGAAGGATCATTGAATGGATCTCATAATTCCAATAGGAAGGATTGTCTGAGTTCCACAGATGTATTGATCCTGTAATTCCGAAAGGAAGGATCGTTAGTAACTCTGTAAAGACCTAAATCTCATAATTCCGAAAGGAAGGATTGTTGGTAGCTCCGTAAAGACTTGATCCCGTAATTCCAACAGGAAGGATTGTCTGAGTTCCACAGATGTGTTGATCCTGTAATTCCAATAGGAAGGATTGTCTGAGTTCCACAAATGTGTTGATCCCGTAATTTCGAAAGGAAGGATCGTTAGCAACTCCGTAAAGACCTAAATCCCGTAATTCCGAGAGGAAGGATCGTTAGTAGCTCCGTAAAGACTTGATCCCATAATTCCGAAAGGAAGGATCATCTGAGCTCCACAAATGTGTTGATCCCGTAATTCCGAAAGGAAGGATCGTTAGTAACTCCGTAAAGACCTAAATCCCGTAATTCCGACAGGAAGGATCATTTGAGTACCACAGACATGTTGATCCCGTAATTCCGAAAGGAAGGATCATGTTGATGTTTTGATGATGACGATGTTGATGTTTTGATGATGTTGATGTTTTGATGATAATGATTTTATGATGATGATGATGTACTGATCGAAAGATCAGAGTGTGATGATGATGATATTTTGATTTTTTGATGATGTTGAATGTTTTGATCATAATGATGTTTTGATGATGTTGATGTTTTGATGATGATGATGTTTTTATGATGATGATGATGTACTGATCAAAATATCGGAGTATGATGATGATGTACTGATCGAACGATCAAGAGTATGATGATGATGATGTATTGATCGAAAGATCAGAGTGTGACGATGATGATGATCAGTATGTGATGATGACGATATACTGATCAAAAGATCAGAATATGATGATGATGATTCTGTTCGAGAGTTGAAGTATGATGATGGTGCTGATCACGATGTTACTAATCAGAATGTGATGATGTTGCTGATCGAAAGGTCAAAATGCTGAAGATGTCTTTGCTGATCGAAAGATCAAAGTGCTGAAGATATTGCTGATCAAAATGCTGAAGATATTGGTGATGATCAAAAGGTCAAAGTGCTAAAGATGTTGCTGCTGATCGAAAGGTCAAAGTGCTGAAGATGTTGCTGCGGATCGAAAGGTCTAAGTGCTGAAGATGTTGCTGCGGATCGAAAGGTCTAAGTGCTGAAGATGTTGCTGATCGAAAGATCAAAGTGTTGAAGATGTTGCTGATCAAAAGGTCAAAAGATGCTGATGTTGATTAAAGAGTTGCTGTCGTCAAATATTGAAGACGAAGACTATATGATGTTGAAAAGCTTCCAATGATTTATAGATGTGTTACCCTGATAATGTTGATGATGTCCTCTCCTACTATTGTTGTTGTTGATGTTGTTGTAGAATACCCTTCTCGTTAAGGGGGAGTGTTGAAATATTGTAACTTCGAAGAATATTCTATATGTATCTTTTGTGGTCCCCGAAAGGTGCTACCGAGAGAATCACTTGTATTATCTTGTATCCCGATGCTTCTAATAGGAAGAACTAATAAGAGTCATGAGGTTGTCCCCTTTATTTGTAAAGGTGGGTTATTAGCACCCCAGTGTGGTTACTTGAGCCCACATGTGTAACTCGAGCCTACATGTCAGATGAGTTAATTCAAGTGAACGGATGAATATAAATAGAGGTGTGGTGCTCCTCATTTGAGACACACACACTCTCACTTGTGTAGCGCATTAGTGGTGAAGAGAAGTAGCTGGAGAAGGAGGAGGATCAGACTTTGATCTCCTTGCTGGTTTTATCTTTTATCTTTTTGGGGCATCTATATTGAGGAAGCTTTTGCTGGGTTTTTCCCAGGATAAATCTTTGTGTTCCTTTTGTATGGTTGTGCTTGTCTATCTTTCAGTGATCCTGTTTATATGCTTTTGTTATGAAAATGAAATGAAGTACTGATGTCTTAGCTAAGCATATGAAAAGTTAACATTCTGTACATGGGTTGCTCGAAGGTAAGTCGCATATAGTACGCGACTTGTCCAAAGGACAGTCGTGTACACTGCGCGAGGTAGAAAAAGGCTATATAGGGCCAAAAAAACAAATTTTAATATGAATTTAATGGTTTATAAATGGCTTGTTATCAGATTGAAATATGGTGCTTGAGTGGAGGGAGAGAGAACATGAAGACATGGACCAAGAAGCTCTACAAGATGCCCCCACGATAAATGCTTTGCGGCAAAGTGGGTTATTGAAATTATTCTGTACCTCACCTATGCGATCAAATGTCTTCCTACTAGAGTTTTTGATAAACTATTGGGATCACGATCTTGGTATGTTTGACCTTCAAGGTGAGTTTCTAGAGGTTACTTTGGAAGATGTCTATTTTATCTCCGGTTTATCACGACGGGGAGCTTCGGTGAACTTGGAAGGTACTGGCAGAGGCAGTGACCTTCTAAGTGTATAGAACTACATAGATATATACTGCGAACCTGGTACTCAAAAGAGGGGTAGCTGCATCCCTATTATTCATATTGGTAGCTTTCCATTACATGTATTAGCGAGTACTATAGTGAGGGTTGTAGGGTCATCATCACTTCACCTTGCAACTCAGTACCAAATGAGACTTGCAGTGGATTGTCTACAAGGAGCTCTATATGATTGGTGTTCGGGAGTAATCCCGATAATGAGGAAGCAACTCTCTGACTGTAAAAGAGGCCGGTGGAAAAAAATTGGTTATTCTAGCATATTGGTGGCTTTTTTCTTCGAGAGGGTGCCCGGTTTGAGTCTTGCAGTACCACTACTAGTTTGTTCTCCTCTTCAGCCTAGACTGAGTAGGTGGGGAGAAATATACCTCCGCCAGGGAGGTGGTGGATCGGTTCAGAGCGTATACGATGACGACTTCTACTTTTGGTGGGAGTGACAGTTACCAACACTGGAGTAGTTTCCGTATGCTGGACTAGATTTCTGAAGTGACACCGACCTTGTCCTTCCTCTTGGAGGAGCATGGGGAGAGTCAGGTATTTTTGTTTTCAAGTTTTAAAATTTTTATGAATTTTAATTATAAAGATATATACATATGTATAAGAGTTTCTAATCCTTTTAAAATGTCAAAATGCAGATATTGGACCAGTTTGCCCTACTGGGAATCCATGCATGTATGTGCGTCCTGGGGTGGGAGAGGACCAGGGTTTGATTAGGGTTCTTGAGGAAAAGATGGCCAGGCTTACCCAAAGAGTACCTACATTACGCATTGAGCATATCCCTACCGCCATGCAGGAGCTAGTGGTTGGTATACCACCTGTCTGGATACGCTTTATGAGGCGGGTAGTTAGAGCAGTACTTGTATATATTGATGCCGTTGAGGCTGCTGCAGCCGAGGAGGCCGAAGAAGCCCGAGAGTAGGGCGATCGAGATGATCAGGGGGACCAAGGTGGTCAAGCTTAGACCTAGGAGCATTTTATGGACTTTGATCCATTTTTTGTATATTATATAGTTATGACTGGATCTGAGGATCAGAAACTCAACCTATCTATATGGACAGATATTCACACACACACACACATATATATTTTTCCGGTTTTATTTACAAGTGTTTTGTAATGTGTCTGCTGTATATTTTTATGCAAAATGTCTTAAGTGCCAATCCAAGATATAATTAGTATACGCATCGGTTAATGAATTTTGATTTCTTGGAATATGATTGAATGTAATAAAATCAAAATTTATTTCCAATAACTTAACTTGCATAAACTGACGTAGTAAAATAGGGTTCCACACTTGATAAGCTCGATTGAGCTGGGAAACCATCAGTTGAGAGTCAAGTCGGACTTCCAGCTGAGTGATACCACGTGACAAAGCATCCCATAAAAGCTCAATGAAATCCCTGTATTTGACCACATTATTGGTAGCAAGACCTAAGCAAGCACCTCCAGAGGCAACTAGTTATCCTGAGGGCGAGTAAATAACCTATGCGGCTGAAGCCAGGTTACAAGTGTGGTAGTTGGCGCCATCAGCAAAACCTATGAACCGCTTGGAAGACATCTGTAACAACCAGTAGATGGTATAAAAACACAAACCGACGAACTATTGTACATAAAATACATACAATAAAAAATACAGAAAAAAGCGCTAAGCCTAAGCATAATACTTTTTCAAGTAGAGCCCATTTTTGGGCTCAGGCAGCTTATTCCCTTCAAAATCTGTCAATTCATATGCACCTTTCTTCAACACCTTGGACACGACATAAGGTCCTAACCACATAGACCTGAATTTTTCTGCCCCCAGGGGTTCCTTATCCTGATCCTAGAGCAAGACAAGCTCCCTTTCAGAAAAAATCTGAGGCTTGACCGATTTATCATATTGGCTTTTTATCCTAATTTTATGAGCTTCGTTTGCTGTCAGCGCATCTCTACGCTGCTCATCTAGATGTTCTAAATGTAATAAACGTTCTTCCAGCTCAGTCATATCAGGTCAACCCTATAGAAGTTTTCACATTGGTCCGATATGCCCAAACTGCAGGATACAACATGATGTACCAATTGGAACGGGATGCATTAATAGTACGCTTGAGAATAGTCTTCAAAGTTTTATTTATAGCCTTGACCTGACCGTTTGCTTGAGGATAAAACGAAGATGAATGCTCTTGTCTAAACCCTAGGATAGTGGTCAATTCAGTCATCATACTATTTTAGAAGTGACTGCCATGGTCAGTGACAATCTCTTTAGGGATACCGAATCGTGCGATAATTTGGTTGAAAACAAAAAAAGCTGCATTTTTTCCTGTCAGCTTTATAGGTGGGCATTGCCTTTTCCCACTTCATGAAATAATCTACAACGACAATGACATGTTTGTGCCCCACAGCCGAGACTGGGTTGCACGTCACGTAATCTATCCCCCACTTCGTGAAGGGGCCCACTGAGATGACGGAAAATAACGAAGCAGGATACGATTGCATCTTTCTGGTGTAAAGCTGACAAGGATGACAGTGCTTCACAGCTTCCGCACAATCTTTAAAGATCGTGGGCCAGAAATAACCGGCACGTAATATCTTCTGGGCCGTTGCTAACCCAGATAAATGACCCCCACACGCTCCACTATGGGCATCATTTAGGATAGTCTCCGCTTCTTCGTGGGTAAGACATTGATGCAAAACAGAATCTACCCCCCCACGATATAAAGTATCTCCAATAATGAGGTAGTTCTTGGCATGTACACGTAGTTTACGCTGCTCTTCCTGCGAGAAGGCTACATGGTACTTCCAAGTCTGGAGATAAATAAGTATATCTCCGTACCAGGGGTCAGAGGTGGAAATCAAAAAGATATGCTTATCTGGGAATGAGTCTTCTTCAATGGCTACATCTTCCTCTATCGGAAATTCTGCAATGAGCTCAGCAAAAACTAAGGATTTCTTGGATTTGGAGGATTGGAAATCTAAGTCAAACTCTTGAAGAATGACTATCCATTTATTGAATTTGCCTCCAACTATCCGTAAGGACAAAACATATTGCAAAGGATTAACATCCGCCACTACCGTCGTGGTCCTCAGTAAGATGTAGTGACGCAACCTCTGAATAGCATACACAGCTGCCAAGGCCTACTTCTCGACGTGAGAATACCTAAGTTCAGGGTCGGCTAAAGCACAACTGAGATAGTAAACGACATGCTCTTGGAGCTTATCATCCTCCTAGACTAGTACTACCCCTATGGTCGACTCAGATGCGGCTAGATACAATATAAAATCCCGAGAGTAATCTGGTGGGGGCAATAATGGTGCTGACAACAAAGATTTTTTTAATGCCTCAAATGCAAGTTGTGAAATTTCATCCCATACAAATGGGGTGTCCCGTTTCAACAGGCGCATGAAACCTTTAGTAATCTTGGCATAATTTACAATGAAACGTCGAAGGAAGTTGGACTTCCCCTACATGCTTTGAAGCTACCTGATAGAACGAGGAGGAGGCAGATTTACTATGGCCTCAACTTTCAAAGGATCCACCTGAATGCCTTTGTTGGAAACAATGAATCCGAGTAGTCTCCCTGACTCGACACAGAAAACGCACTTGTGGGGATTCAAGTGAATTTTGTAGTATCTGCATCGTTCAAAAATCAAATGCAAGTGATCTGGGTGATCAATCCTCTTACGATAATGTGCTGGTAGATCATCAAGGTAGGGTTCGACAATGGCTTTATTTTCATGAAAGGCAAAATTCATTGCCCGTTGAAAGGTTGCCCTTGCATTTTTCAATCCAAAGGGCATTTTCTTGTACGCGAAGGTACCCCAAGGACAAATAAAAGTTGTTTTATGTTGGTCTTCCGGTTTAATTTGGATTTGATTATACCTAGAGAAACCATCCATAAACAAAAATACTTCACTTTCCGCACAGGCATCAATAATTTGATCTATAAATGGCGTGGGGTAGTTGTCCTTGGGACAGGCTTTGTTTAGATCTTGAAAGTCAGTGCAAATGCGTATAGTCCCTTGCTTTTTGTCAATAGGAACAGGGTTGGATACCCATTTTGTCAAAGCTATGGGGTAAATGAAACCGACTTTCAACAATTTCTCAATTTCAACCTTAACCGCTGCCGCTTTACGTGGGTTGACAGGTCTCAACTTTTGTCGAACGGGTCTAGCATCAGAGCAAGTTTGGATTTCATGTTCGACTATTGATGGATCAATGCCTGGCATCTCCTCATATGACCAGGTAAATATGTCGCGAAATTCCTTAAACAAGGCTGTATAGATCGCAATCTCCTCCGTAGAGAAGTTCGTGCTGATGTGCACATTTTCCACAACATTTGGTTTTGCAGAGATGTTGATAGGAATCGTAGCGAAAATGTTTTCCATATTCCCCTTAGCAAATATTCCTTCCCTTAGTAAGGGATTAATAGATGTATCAACATCACCTGCCAGTCTCATATGGAACTCTTGGTTTTCGATCCTGCTTAACTCTGGAATAAAATATGATCGATGGTGAAGATCTTCGCAGATCTTATCTCATCCGCACATAGCTTCCAGAATGGATTCATCCAAAGGTAAAACCATATCTAAGCAATCTCTAGAATGCAAAGAGTTCTCTGCCCAAGCAGGAAGATAGGCTTCTTCCGGCTCCTTTGAGACTGTGAGAGGGATTGAAACGGTATGAACGATAGCTTGATAATCTACTTCCGCTGCCGATAAGGGCACTTCAGGTTCATGGTGGGAAGGAAGAACCCAAGGATCTGTTCTATCAACAACCGTTGCTATAGACTTCCCTACACTAGTAGAACCTAGATAATTAATTGGAGCTGGAATATCAAATGTGCCCATCAATGATGTGTACATTCTAGCCCCTAAGCTCTTTGAAGCAGGTCTAACTTGATCAACCAATGGTACAGTGGACTTGTTAGTCTCCATGTGGCCTTTTCGAGTAAAACTAAGTTGGTCTACAGTAACCAACTTCCCTTCGTGTGGAAACACTATCACCCAAAATATGGCCGATGCAATAGCCGACATGGCATAAGTCCAACTTCTCCCCAATAGCAAGTTATAATCCAAAGGTGCATCAATCACCTCTACCTCAATAGACACTGCTTTCCCTGCTAACTTAATTTCGAAAGCCGGTAGGATAACATGTAGACGAAATGACCTTTTGTTGAAAGCAGTAAGTAGGGTGTTCGATGGAACCAGCTCTGGAGATCCAAGAGCTTTCCAACAAGACAGGGACACGGAACATGTAGAAGCACTCTCATTGACAACTACCCTTCCAATGGTCTTTCCACCATGGATGACATCTATCGATAAGGCTACATGATATGGTAGGCAAATTTTGACGTCACGTAAATTAAATTTCGCCATGAGGCTTGATGAGTCCATATTGCCTAAGGCCGCTAAGAGTGCATCTCACTGGGTAGGACAACTCTGTAACACCTCTAAAGCTGACATCGCTCAAGGAGTCTAGGCTAAATATTCAACTACAGAGTAGTTTTCTACAGCCCTAGCATTCGGATTGTGCAAGGTTTTCTTGAAGATACCTTTCGTTATCTTGGGAATAGGTTCGTAGGCTTCTCTATCGTGAGAGGATTGAAAGTTTCACCTATTGACTTACCCTTCTCCGAAGCCTCTTTTTCGTAGTTCTTGTTCCTGGTCTGTAGTAAAGTCTCGGATCGAACCATGTTGATATAATTGGGGTCAGGAGCATTTGGGGTGCCCCCTGCTGCATTTGAAGCTGAAGTAGAATTCTGTCCTTGGGGAAAAGGATCCTTCAGGACAGCCAGTTGTTGGCCTTTTAACATCTTCTGAGCTTGTTCCATAAAGGGAACATAGATGGGTCAGGTGATCTTCATGGCACAACTTACATGGGAATTTCACCTTCTTCTTTTCTTTTTTTCCCCCATCAGCATTGTTTGTGGGTTTTTGCTTGCTTTGGTTTCCCTCACCCTTTTTTCCTTTCTTCTTTTTCCCACCGGGCTGCTGATTGCCCTTCTGAGAGGATTGTGCAAAAAAATTTGCATTCTGGGGTGATGGGGCAGCCTTTGCTGCCTACGCCGTAGAATGTTTGACAGACAGCTCATCAAGTTGTTTAGTCAAAGACTCTACAGTGGGAGATTTCATAGAACCAACCACACCATTGGCATGTGGTCCAGGCTTAGGTTTCTCTACATTGTGCGTTGGCCTCGGTGCTTCAAGGATAATTTCATATAAAATCCTAGACTAAGAATATATCAAATCTAGCTACTGGGCCCTGAGGATAGCTTCTTCTTCATTGGTCACTCTTGAAGTAGATACATCCTTAGATATATATGGAAATAGGGATTTAAGGAACCATTTTAATAAGAATTCGGGAGGAATAGTGGCTTTGATAAGGCTCTTCCGTCTTTTCCACTCTTGGATGTGATTTGAAATATGAGTGGCCTTGTCTTGCCGAAAGGTAGACAACAAGTCTGTCCTGAAATCATATCGGAAAGGAAGTTGGAAGTGACTAAGGAATACATTAGCCAAGTCCCAAAAACTATTAAACGTAGCAAAAGGTAGTTCAATATACCATTTTGCTGCAGTATTGGTTAAAGTTCTTTGGAATAGCCTCAACCGAACTAAATCTTTGTTTAGTGAGTTGGAAGAGCACCACAAATGGAAAGTGGTGACATGAGCTCCTGGATCATCACCAACTTTGCCTTCGAATTTTGGGATATCTGAGGGTAGCTTGGTAGGAATGGGTGGCTAGGAGGAGTTATGTCTCATCGGGTCATTCATTAGTTTCGACAAATATGGTAAATTTAATGTTGCGAGGAAGGGGAGCTTGGGTATAACCGGAGCACTAAAGGTACTAGTTTGGGGATTAGAGGGACTTGCCCACATATTCCCATATGTGAAGGTGGGGTTGCCCTCGGCTGCCGGTTGTGAAGTGGTTGGAATGCTTTGGAAAGGATTCCATCCATAAGCCAACAGATTGTTTACGTGCGGTGCAGTGTATGAGGTTCTAGCTGTCCCAGTTGAAGCTGGGGTTTAGAATACAGGAGGAGGTATCCCACTGCTGAAAAGCAAGAAATGAGAGCTCGTGAAAGGAGCTGAAACGATAGTTTGAAAACCTTGACCATAAGGATTAGGGTTTCCGAACTGCACCCCTACATATGTGGGTGTTGGGCCTACGTATGGAGTGGATGGGAGAATGTGCCCTCCATTCCAAGGAAAACCCTGGACAAAAGCCGAGGATCCTATAGGACCACTCTGAGCAGTGTGTGTGAAGGAAGTAGGAACTGTAGGTACACTAGGAATCCCAGTGACCATACCACTAGAAGTACCTGCTAAACTTGTGGGAGCCGACGGTTGAACCACCCGGCTAGCTGGAGTTAACGGTGTAGTAGGTATACTTGTTCTAGGGGCACCTACCGGGGGAGGTGGCACCCCTTCAGCCAGAGCAACTGAGGTGGAAGTAGAAGAAATTTCTCCTGTAGTAGACATTAGTCTGCCCAAAGGGACACCAATCACAGGTGGATTGAAAGGACGAACCTGAACGATCATAGGATTGTTTAAATCAGTTAGAGGTGAATTAAAATTCCTTGCAAACTCGTCAACCTGCAAGTCTTCTATCTCAACTGTGTTTAAATTAAAACGGTTTTCCCTAAGTTCTGGTTCACCCAGAACTTCACTAACTCCTATCGGTTCAAAATAACTGTCCGTGTCCAATCTCTACCTTTGAGGGGGAGGCGGAGGTTCCAATGTGATAAGTGAAGGAAGGTTTTGCAACCTTCGCGACCTTCTGATAGATTGGTCCTCCACGATTGTAAATTTAACTCTTCACACCGTAAGGTTAGCTAAAAACACAAACAAACCACAGAGCAATCACTACAAAATTTCCTAAAGTCTCAACAATTACAAGGGGTATAATATATGCTTTCCTGAAGAAAGCTGAGAGACATTTTCTTGGCGTCCTTGAAGAGGTTCTTAGGCACAAGCAGAGGAATCACCCATTGCCCTCCTACACTTTCAACAAGGGTTACCTTCCAAGCCCGTCCAAGGTGAACCAGAAATAACCTTTCGGTTTACCTATGTATAAACCCTAGATGTCCAAGAGACTAGAGGCTACCTTAAATATATCAATAATCTGGGGGGACAGTCTCAAGCCTGATTCGTACGCATGGGCAGGGTGGCAAATCCCGAACCTCTGTCTAGGACAGAATCCCCAGATACGTAAAAACCTTGGTCTACATTTTGACAAGGAATCAGAGGGTTATCTCCTCAGTCCAAGCCTCCAAATGGCATCATGCTTAACTCTTGTTTAAGAGGAGCTTCCCAGATACTACCAACACATAGAAGGATTTACTTATCGATTGGCCAACTACGTTTGAATTTAAGTACTTGTGAGGAGTTTACACTTCCAATCCCACAAGTCTAGCCTAAGCTAGTAGGTGTATGACCCTATAAAACAAAACTTACTAATAAATTTTAAATTATAGTGTTCATTTTAAGGGCTGTTCTTAGTCAGAGGGTAACTGGCATGAATGACTATGATATTATAGACTCGATAAGAAAAGTAAAAAATGCGTATAAAATGAATTACAAAGAAAATTATAACTACTTAAAGCAAGCTTCTTTTTCTTTTTGTAGATATGAACTAATGAAATTACAACAAAGTAAGAAAAAGCTAAGACTTATTTTTTATAATTTTAAAAATTTTATTTAAAAACTGAAAATAAAACTACAATATGCAATTCAAATGCAAATGTTTCCAATGCCTTTTTTTTCACTTTTCAAACTCTTGAAAAATTACTATGCACCTAAATGCAAAAATTCTTGAGTATGCTTGAATAATCAGACTATAAAGCAATCAAAATGAAGTATAGCAGACTTATAAGAACCAAAAAATCAACCACCTAAGAAAGAGCCTTGGCAAACACCTAGCTTGGGAAGAAACAATGAATGAAATCTATTGAAATCATTAAAAGGCAAGTGACAAACCGAAAATACTTGAAAATAGTATGGGGTACAAGGTATCTAAAACCCTGATCACTGATTCAGATACACAACACTGAACCTATCACCCAAACAGGATAATCCATCTCAAATTGCTAAAAGAAAGAAGATTCAAACCAAAAAACTCAAGGGCTTACTGAAAAGCACAAAGTATGGTGCACAGGGCTTTCAAACCTACAGTGAAGTTCCAGTACTAGAAGACCTCAAAGCAAGGAAAAATCTAAATAAGACAGGGACAAGAAACCCTACCCAAAATTTTGCTGCTAAGATATGTACGCGACTATCTAATAGAACAACCCATGTACTGTACGCTACTATTCAGTATAACAACCCGCGTATACAAGCTTTTGTGTGTAGCACAACAACCTGCGTACAGGACAAAATATTTTCAAAAAAGAAAAAATATTAAGGTCTCTAAAACACTACTGCAAGTCAAAACCAAGATATAAGCCATACACTAAATCAGAGCAAATACTAGGCAAGGATCTAGAGGACTAATCCACATCAGGCTGAACTCCCCAGTGGAGTCGCCAGTTCTGTTGTTCAGGATTAAGCACCCTTGTAACCTAGGGTATGGGGTTACTACTAACCTTATAGACAATAAGCTTTACGAGAGAATAGAAAGGGAATAGGAATAAAGTCTTGACTTACTCGATTACCGACGATTGATCCAAGCTTTATCTTCTCCTGCTCCTCTTCTCTTCAAAGTTTCCAGGGATGCACCTCTTTCACCTGTAAAGAGAAAATTATCCAAGTACTACCTTATGCATGTATATATAAGAGGTTAGATAAACAATATGTCAAATACATAATCAAATATATTCATTAACCATGATACATGAAGGAGACTCAACACAATGTTGGAAGAAGAATTCTCTTTATTAACAATCAGTGAATGAGATAAGAATACAACCCAGTTTCTGAGACAAGGACTCCTCTGCAACCAAAGGACTCTGAGTTCTATTGCTTCAATACTTCTGAAGATATACCACTAGCATAACTTTTCTCTCCAATCTTGATTGATTAATGCCCTCCCCAAGGCCTCTATTTATACTTTGGGAAATAGAGTGATTTCGAAGGTTGGGGTGGTTGAAACAGTTGGGCTAGTAAATGATTAGGCCCCAACTAATCTCCATTAATCATGTTTTATATTTTTTAAGGTCGAATCAAGATGTATGCGACTATTGATATAGGAAACCCGCGCACGTTGATGTATGCGGGTAGCAATGTAGATAGTCACGTATAGTACGCGAGTTGCAATGGATATAGTCGCGTACGTACGCAAGTTGCAATGGATATAGTCGCGTATGCAACTCAACACGTAGAAAAATTATATAACAAGCTGGTTCAAGGGTAAATGCATCCCAAGTCATGCCCATCTATAGTGTTTTGGCAAACTTCAATCCTAATATGTCCTTTTGTGTACCAACATAAGGAATGTTGGCACTCGAACGGAGAAGTGCCATTTGGGTTGATAACACCTATGGGGGGGGGGTTGTAACCACCTTCATAGGTACCTACGAGGGGGGTTTGTAACCACTGCCAAAGGTTTGTAATAAGGACTTTTAGGGGGGGTTTGGAACCACCCCCATAGGTTTCTATGAGGGGGGTTTAGAACCTCCCTTCAAATTCAATTTTTTTTTTGGGGGGTTTAGAACTGCTCCCAAAAGTCACTTTTAGTGGCGGTTTTGATTGTTAAGTTTTCTTAATTGCTTAGATGATATTATAAAACAATTTACAATAGAAGGATCATAGAAAGAACAACAAGCACAGTAACACCAAGAACACAAAGATTTTCCTCGAGGAAACCACACGGAAACCACAAGGGAGAAACCCCACAAACCTTCCTCAGTAAAGAGCTCAACCAGAACATTGTAAATCCCAAGACAACTGCTTCTCTCTTCTTCTTGGTGCACTTCTTCTTCTCTCTCTCTTGCAAACTTGCTTGAGTGAATTGTGTACAAATGAAGGGGGGCACCTCCATATTTATATTTGACTCTTGACTTGACCTAAAACCTAGTAGGGACGACTTGTCTAACTGACAGGTCCAACTTGTCTAGTAAGACACCAAAAATAATATTAATTATAATGACACATGGGTGCTATTGACCTGACTTACATCTGGAGGTTTACATTTATTATTTCAAAGAGTCTTACATAACCAAACACATCAAATACATGTCCTGAAGGAGGAATACAATTAGTACAAATGTAATATATTCCGAAGTTACAATACTTTAGCACTCCCTTTTAACTAGGAAGATATTCATCCAAGGTAGCAACCACTACCACAACCGTACATCTGACTAGCGAGTCTCTATATGTCATAGGAATATTTGGAACACCATCATGCATCTTCATCATCAATCTGGAACTGTATCAGTATGTGGATATTGAATCATATTCTTCGTCATCATCATCATTCACAACATCAATGTGTAACTAATGGATCATCATCTGCGACATCAATATGTAAATACTTGATCATCATCTGCAACATCAGTATGTAAATACTGAATCATCGTCTGCAGCATCAGTATGTGAATACTAGATCAACATTTGCTGTAAGTACTGAAATCATCATCTGCAACATCAGTACATAAATACTGAAATAATCATATGAAATATCAGTATGTAAATATCGAAACAAATTCATTATCATATTATTGCTAAAGCAACATCATCGATATCTGCTAGATCATCATTTGCATTATCAGCATATAGATGCTGAAACATCATCATCATCGGTATAGAAATACTGAAACTATTTGATCAACATCACAACAACATCAATATGAAAAATATTGAACTTGCTACTTCAGTATAGGAATACTAATACTACCTCTTTCCCACTAACCATCTTGGAGCAGTACCTCGGTGGGTTCTCTGGTAGATCCATTCGGGCATTTTGTCTAACTTACTAACCCTTTTGAGTCAACGATCCTAGTCAGATAGATGGATATCCTTGGGGACCAACAAGCCTTGTCTGTCTTACTAACCCTTTCGGGTTAAACAGGCCTAGCCAAACATACTAATCCCCCTAGGATCAACATGCCTCCTTTGACTTACTAACCCTTTCGGGCCGATAAGCCTAACCAGACTTACCCTACCCTAGGATGAGCTACTGTACCACTGCATCCTTCTACCATATTCTTCACTCCCTCTTTCAAGGAAGGTCATTTTGGACTAGGCCAAGCTTGTCTCAAAAGTATTCAAACTTTACAGGAGACAAAGGCTTAGTCAATGCATCTTCTACTTGTTCCTCTGTAGGAACATACTTGAGATTTATAGCTCCCTTCTGTACCATATACCAAATGTAATGATATCTAACTTCAATATGTTTTGACTTATCAAGAAACACCGGGTTTTTGGTCATCTTAATACAACTATGATTATCACAATGGATATTAGTCACATCTATCTCTGCATCAAATAATCCTGTCAACATCTTGCGAAGCCATATTGCTTCGCTACAAGCTGAGCATGCTGCAATGTATTCAACTTCTGCCATGCTAAGTGCAATACTGGAATGCTTTCTACTGAACCATGAGATCATTATTGATCCCAAACTAAAACAACATCCCAAAGTGTTCTTTCTATCTTTGGCACTTCTTTCCCAATATGAATCTATAAATCCATGTAATCTGATCTTTCCATTTAATGTGTTATAGCTGATTTTACCACACATGGTTGATCACACTTTTATGGCCTTCCCTGTCCCTCTGCATCTTTGGACCCCATGGAACAATATTGTACCTTTGATGTTTCCAAGATCATCCCTAAAAACACCTATTATTTGCTGTACGCGACTTTTAATCCATTTCTAGCCTATTTACGCAGATATTACCCTTAAACTTCGCATACATCGGGATGTGTGCATAAGTCCAAATGTTTTTGGAGTTTTCCTTGATGTGGATCCAAATCACTTGTCTCTTGGCCTTCCATATGCCTCAAGATCGCTCATATTTGACCTTCCATTACCCCATTGAAGCACTATATAAGGAACCCCTTGGATACATTGAAGAGGAGGAATTGAAGAGAAAGAGAACTATAGTCCATTGTTGCCGTAGCTTGCTTGCACTTGAGTCTGCATCCCTTTGTCCGTTGGAGCACTTTGTGTTCTTCCCAAGCTTGCCTTTACTTGTGAGCTTGCTATCGAGAGATGGAGGATTGAGGTGGTGGAGGCCCAGGTGGAAGACTTGGTTTCTCCGGTTCGCAGACGTGCCGACAGAGGTTGTCACTTATGTAATCTCTGATTTTATTAATATTGAATATATTTTCCTGTCCAATGATGTGCATTTAAATGAATATTTAATCCATGGATGTGTTTAATTGCTTATACATTATTGATTATATATGCTAGAGTATATCTAACATCATATTATATAGCATGCTTGTCTTGTTTGCTGTTGTTGAGAGAAAATTGCTAACACAAGCAGGATTGGAAAAAGCTCAATGGGGATCTACTTCAACTGTCCAGCATAAGGTATGATTCGAGATCCTTTAATGTTATATTCTTTATTTCTCTTGCATATTGGGAAGGGATTGATTTCTGTGGTTTCTCTGTTTGTTGTGGTACACCCCAAGCCATAGGAAGTTTCTCTCCGTAACAGAATCGGCTAATCCGCTGGGGAGGTTCCTAATTGTTTTTCTTTGGGGGTTTTTCGGCATTCAATGTGCTTGAATTGCTCTGATTTATCTGTTTCTGTGTCTGGCCTGGGGGCGTGTTTGTCCAGTAGTGTCTTGTAGGAGTAAATTTTGTCTCAGCTTGTCTATTTACCTTATTTTTCTCTCTTTTTCTTCCTATACGCGGGATTTGCTTTCAGAGTCATGTGTGCACGCGGGTTTTGCTGGAATAGTCGCGTATGTATGTAGGTTTACTGAGAACAGTTGTGTATACCCTGATTTTTTGTTTTTTTGGGAAGATTAAGTGTTGCTTGGTGAGTTTGGATGATTGCTGAGTCTTCTTGGATGCTTCTGGAGTCTGTATACACCCCTGTTCCTGACCAGAGACTTCTTTTAGTTTGATTTTTGAAAATGTTATTGTCATTCCATTTTCAACTTTTTGTTTTAGGATTAGTGCATTAGGTCTCTTTTACCTTGGTGCTTTGCTTGGCTGCTGTTTGTGAGTGGTTGCAGATTCTGAGGGTTGTAGAGTCATATTTTTGCTTTTTATCCCATTTAATTCAAAAAATACTGTTATGCATTATTTGCATTTTGCATTAGCATGCTACTTGCATTATGTTTTCTTGGTGAATATTAGTCAGATTTTCATATAGGAATGATTGCATATACATTTGAAGGAAAGATTTTGCACTTCACGTAGTAGCATACCCTATTTTTCATTTGACACAGTGCATTTGCATTGATTGTTAGGTGTGCATTTTACTTCTTGTTGTGTCATAACATCATTAGTTGCATGTCCATTTATCCTTTGAGTAATAAAGCCAATTAAAATCAGTGCATAATAAAATGAATTACACTCTTTTCTTTTATAGGGTGCAATAACAAGACTAGGTTTTAGGGTCTTGGAATAGTTCATTGTGAGTTAACTCTCCAAGACCACTAAACAAAACACTTAGGTGTCTGTCCAGGTGAGAGTGTGAAATCCTTTATATAATTAGTGCTTCTCAGGATCCTCCTCTTACAAGAGAGTACGAGGCAGTGTGAGAAATTATGATTGGGATGACCCTTGATTGTGATTGATTAGCACCTGAGATATTTCTAGGATTGTATTCGTATCTGGGGGCCTTTGAGGTATTCTCTAGTGCACCCCTGGGGTACTAGTTGTACTTTTAGGCTTCGGGCTTTGTTACCCTGCCCATACGGTCAATCTCTCCTACGACTGTCCACCTGAACATTGATTATATTGAGGTGACCTTAGTTTCCTTACATAGGTTATTGAGGGGGTATTTGCAGAGGTTATTCTACAGGTGTCCTAGCCAGGTAGGGGTCAGACAACACAGTCACTATATGCGTTGAAGCTGAGGGCCACTATAATTGGTTATGAACCTCTGCTTGTTGTGTATGGGAGTCTCAATCCTCTCCTAGGCGAGACATACCTGCTTCATTTAGGAGCTCACATATCCTATCCTTGGTTTGCTTGTGATTTGGATTTACATTTTTAGGTGCATGCTCTTTGCACGCTAGTTTGCTTAGGGTTTGCGTAATTAGATTGAGTCTTTTTATTTTTTGAGTCATTGTGGATTCGAGCACGACACCTCGCCGTTCTCGTTGTTTAGCAGGACTTCCGCCTTCCACGTCTCTTCCTCCTTTGGGAGAGGAAACCAGACAGTCTGGGCAGACTATTTCTCACTTTTATTCACACACCATGGGAGATCATGAGGATGAGATTCCAGAGATGTCCTCTCCACCTCACGAGGTTGGTGAGGAAGATACTACTAGCACATATGATCCGCTACATGAGCAGCCTTCACGATCTGGTTATGATCCCTCATTCACTAGTCACCGGTATTGGCTTCTAGACACTGAGACTCACTATGAACCCACATGCACTAGTCATGTTAGATATGACATGCCTGATATCCCTGCACCCGATCCAACATATTATGTCAAGTCAGAAGTTTACCCTAGCACTACCCCTAGGGGCACTCCCATTCCTTTCCATGCGGAGAGATTTGGGGGCACTAGTCACATTGCACCTTCCATCCCTATGGTGGAGGCATCTTCACATGCTCATCCTAGACCTAGTGTTAGTAATCCTATGCGGATACCAGGACCGAGACGAGTGAACATTGGAAACACCACTTACATTCATTCACATGTCCCTTCATATTCAAACCCTGTTCCTTTGAATGTGTTTTTAACGACCCATCCTCCCCCTAATTCATGTGGGCCTTTAGGCCAGAATATTGCTACTAGCCATGTTCGTTCTGCGACTGCTAACACGGTAGTATCACATAGGCAAGTACCTCCTATTGTGTCAGCAGGTCATGTACCTATTTCTGGATCGTCTCATGTTCCAGCTCATGGAGCTCCCCATATCCCTAACTACGGACCTTCTCATGGTACATCCCATGGAACATCTTATGGAGCTTCCCATGGACATTCTTATGGACCACAGTATGGACAAAAATATCAACCGTATGGGTATGGGTATCAACAACTTGCTTAATATTCTAATTATGTCTTTGTAGCACCTCATAATCAAGGTACCCCACACCACAATGCTTCCATGCAGCCCTTCATGGGTCAAATGGGAGGAGGTTATTATGGCCAAGGCCATGGTATTTATAGCAATCAACCTTACATGAACCAAAACTACCAAAGAGCGTGGCATCGACTGACTCAACCTAGGCTCCCTTTCCTTGCAATATTGAACTTACTTAACTTGTCGAGATTGATGAACGATCCTGTGTCTCATAACCCGGCATGGCCGGTAGTCCCTAACAAGCTTCCTTCATACATTCCCAAGTTCGAAGGTAAGGTTGGTGAAGATCCTGGTGAGCATGTCACCACTTTCCACCTTTGGTGCTCTTCCAATTTCTTACATGATGATTCCATTCATTTGAGGATATTTCAACATACCCTCATGGGTCCTGCGGAGAAATGGTATATAGAGTTACCGGGGGGCTTATGCTTACATTTGATGACCTTGCCATGACTTTCCTTAATCATTTCCAGCTACCCATACGTTACGATGTCGGTACCGAACTCTTGTCAACCTTCCGGTAAGATAAAGCCACACACCTTTTGTATCATATTCGAGAGTGGCGTAGACGGAAACGATTAATCAAAGCCTTTATACCACCAGAGTTTCTTCTTGAGTGGTTCCTCAAATCGTTGTTATCCTACATCGCAAAGGATGTTTCTACATTCGGAGTTCAAAACGAGGAACAAGCTATCTTTAGGGCTCAAGAGCTGGATTTGATCTATGCTCAATCCGGACTTTTGTATGAGATTATACCTAATGCTCCAAGATCCAATTTCTACCCCAAGGTCAAGCCTGGGCCACATGCCGATGGTATTGTTGGATCTATGAGTTCCAAACCTGCGGAATCGGTTGTGAAACAAGTGCGCCAGTTATCGATTAAATAGTCTACGTCAGGACAAGCTACGAATTCGTCTCAACCCACCCAATTGGCGAGTCTACTCTCCGTGCAATCGTCGAACCCAAAAGGCAACCAACAGCCTGGAAGGAATAAGAAAAAAGGAAAAAATAATCGTAAGGGTGGGAATAAGAATGAAAATGATAATAATAATGACAAGAACACTAATAATGATGGGGGGGACAAGCAGTCTAAATGTAAGGTGAAATTTCCTTGAAAGTTATGGAAGGACGATCACCTCACTCACTTGTGCCCTCGTATGGAGGACGCCTCGAAGTTCATAGCAAAAATATGAACTTGAGGACCGTTGATCCTGGTTGTGCATCTGGTGGAACTCAAAATCCGCCGGAGGCCGCTAGTGGTCACGGTTGCATCAACATGGTGAGAGCTGCTAAAGTTGTGACTCATGCGAAAGATTATGGTTCATCACAACTAGACCTTGGGAAAGAACCTTTCCCACCTGAGATTCCTTTGCGGATCAAAAAGTCTATGGATAAACTTGAAGTTCCACCTCGCATTCCTAAGGGAGTCTTAAAGCGTTCGGGGCACAATCCTAATGCCCAAGCCGCCCAGAACTATTCAGTTGTCGAGGATTTGGGCCATACTCCTTATGCAATGTCTGCATTAGAAGTACTTTAGACTTGTCCTCCACAGAGGAAAGCCTCATTGTCTGCTCTTGGGGTTAGTGACGATAGCTCTTCTTCCATTATCAAATTTGAAACCATGGGAGTTCAGGCTCGCTTGCCTTACTATGTGTCTCTTTTGATTCATGTAGAGTGTCTTAACAACACCATCATGCATACTATCATTGATGAAGGCACTGCCGCTTCCCTGATGTCTTTGTCTTGTTGGAAGGGCTTAGGTTCTCCCGTGTTGTATCAATCTACCAACATATTGACGACTTTCGATGGTAGATCGTTTCGGCTGCACGAGATCCTTCCTTCTCTAGAGGTCCAATTGGGAGGGAAGACCGTCGCGATTGAGGTCGAGGTGGTTGATGCGCCCCTTGACTACAATCTTTTGTTGGGTAGGAATTGGATGTATAGTATGCAGGCCGTAGCTTCTTCCCTATTTCAAGTGATATGCTTTCTGTTTAATGGGAATATTGTTACGATTGATCAAAATTCATTCCATAATCCAAGTGTCAATGCATCATCGGGAGCTTCTATCTCGATTATCGCTCATTCTCAGCCAGCAATTGGGAGTGTAGGCATGGGTATGCATCCTTCTCTTATAGGAGCCTTTAGTTGTCTTGTGTCCGTTCTTATGATTGGGTCTAGTCTTAGTAGGGCTTCATCCTTGTCGAATTCGGTGTCTTTTCGCATTACCCATATGGAAGATCCTTGGATTCTTTCTTCATCGAGTACTTCGAGTGTGCCTGTTGAGATAGATGTGCCATTGCCTGCAACAATGGTGGCGTATCAAGCTAATCTTGATAAGGTTGCAGAGCTTAGTCCTTCCTCTTCGCGGACGGAGGGGGATGACCCGTATGTTTTGCTTGCATGGGCAGTAGAGTCATCTCACTCACATGATTTCCTCGATGATGTTTTTCCATCGGATGAAGCTATTCTCGAGGCCATATTTGGGGTTGAGCAACCTTGGGAAGAGTTGCATCATCGATCATATTTTCTTCCTAAGCTCGATCGTATGGAGTGTGATGACTTTAGGGAGATTCTTAGCGAGAAGATTGGTAGCCCCGTGGTCCCATTAAGCTCTCCTAGTCAGATGGATGATGGGGACATGGCTAATTTGTCACCAACAAATCCTATCAATATTTCTTGTGATCCTGGTGTTGCAGCTGCAACTATTTCCCAAAATTCCAAAAAATTTTAGGACCCTCCTTTTGCTTGGATTAGTTCGATTTTCTTCGTTGAGTTGGTCTAATAATGATTTCTCAAGATGATTAAATTGATTTACCACTTGTTTGGTTTCTCCTGTTAGCACTTGAAGCAATCCACTGTATGATCAAGCTTTCTCACTGCCTTTGAATGCATTTGAAGCATGCCTGAATCGAAAGTTATTTGGTTTGGTTTTCCGCCATTGCGGATGGATCTGTGGTTTGGTTTTCCGCCGTTGCAGATGGATAATTTGGTTTTGTCTTTGATTTTCTTTTCGATCTGTTGATTTTCTCATCGGTCGATCTGTTGGTTTCTATCGGAGGAATTTTCCATTTCTACCTCCGCCGTTGTGGACAACAAACCACTTCCTCTCCCGATCATCGCTTAACTGTTTCATTTCCCGCTCGACTGACTTTTGGGTTTTACATCGGAGCTATTTATTTTTTCTTTATCCGCCGCTGTGGAAGATGTTTGCTGTTAGCTTCCGCCGTTGCAGATGGGCATTCGGTTTTGGTCTTCGACTTTCTTTCCGATTTAGTTGTTGTTTACCTCGGTTGAATCTTGGTTTTGCATCGGGACTTTTATCGTTTCTTTCTTCCGCCGTTGCAGAAGGAAACTGCTTCCTCTTCCGATCAGTCCTTTAGCGTTCGTAAGTCTTGAGCTTCCGCCGTTGCGGCTGCGGAAATATTTTTCGCTCTGTTTCGTAAGTCATTTTTGCTCCGACGTTGCGGAAGGTCGCACGCTTTACTCTCCCGCCGTTGCAGATAAAAGAAAGATTTACCTTGCTGATCCCTAGTGGTTTCTCTTCCGATTTAAGCGTTGTATGGTGGGGCGCGATACCCTTTTGATGTCTGCTGTTGCGGCTGCAGTTCTGCTTTCGGTTCCGATGTTAGAGGTCCGATGCATGGTATTTGTTGCCCGGTTATTCTCCGCCGTTGCGGATGGATGTAGGGTTTGGTCTTCCACTGTTGCGGAAGGAAATACACTTTCGGCTGCCGATCCAAATGTCTCCGACGTCCGATTTTTTAAATTTTTTCCCCGCCACGAGAATTGACCGTATGTATATATATGAGGTAAGGGGGACATGTTAGATTATTGTATTGGTATTTTCAACTACCGTGCTCTGTCGCCATCGTGCTGTCGATCGCTTGAAGCTTGTTCGGACCCCATCACCGGTACCCGCGTCTAGGTGGCAGCTGTGGAAGCCCGATTGTCTTCGTCCCGCCTTACACGTTGGTTACACATCAGTGCCAGGTAGGACTGTTGTTGCCCTACCTTGTTCTGTTCGAGGAATTGGATTGAGGTTTGCTGCGGTTAGGTTTGCCGTGACTGTTTCTTTTTCCCCGTGATTGCACCTATATATTGAATATTTTTGGGCGTCTTACTGTTCGCGGTCGGGGGACGCTTTTAACCCATGGAGTAGTTTTGCCCGCGACATTTTGCAGCCTTGCGCGTAGTAGGAAGGGTTTGGTGCAGACGGCCGTTACGCCATCTGCACCAAACTGCCCTAGGAGATGATGTTTTTAGTAGGGGAGAGTTTTGTTGGTTTTCTATGGCATTTGGTAGTTTTCCCCTTCTTGTGTGCAAGCGTTTCGCCGTGCCTTTTCCGCGCACCGTTGGTTTTTGTTTTGATTTCGAGTTGGAGGGGGAAGGGATGTGCCATTGCATTTAGGCTGTTGACCATTAGATTGCATGGGCAATCCGTTTGAAAGTGCCGTTGAAAAGGATTGCAGGGGTTTTGTCCCTTGTCTGTCCTGCGCAGCGAAATAACAATGGCGCTTGTAGAGAATGGGAATTTTCCTCATGTAGTATAAATGTTTCCTCGCTCGATTATATGGTTAGAAGTGTTTAATAGCCTACAGCAGTGGTAGATTGCATATTCTACTGTATATGACTGTATTTTCATCATGCTAAACATAAACTAAGTCGCTGCACATTGGGTTTTAATAGTTCTGTAGTTAGGTCATTTCAGGCTATACATGCATATATTTGCTTCATTGACTGATTGCTGTCATGTTAAAACATAGAAGGAATGATACACTACCCATTGATGTAAACAAGTTTGTCACTCAGCCAAAATGGCTTCATGTTACAATTTTGTGGCAGGAAGAGCTCACCATGTCAAAGAGACAAAAGAAGAAGGCTCCTGTGGTCGAAGAAGATCTAGAAGTAGAAATTGTTACTAAGACAGAATACATATACGAGGACACGAAGTGCATTTCTGGCGTTGAACCTGAATATCAGTGGGGGGAAGTTTACAGATTGATCACCCGAAGAGAGGTTCCTGACATGGGCTTAGAAGAAGAATCCTTATATGCCAACATAGAAAGATCTTTCCTGATGAAGATCGCCACCAGACCAGAGCTGTTCCCATGCTCTGAAGTAATCGGATGGATTCTGCCTCGGGCAGATGTCACAACAATGATTCTGGAGGATGTTAACAAACAGGGCTATGCTGCATATAGCCCTGGATATGTAGCTCTGGCTTATCACCTGCCAGAAGCCCAAGTCTTTTTATCTGATGACTGGCTAAACAACATTAGAATGGATCTGGTGGAGACATTTAAAAGGATGATGTTGCAAGGAAAACATTATAGATACATACCAGCAGGTGATTACGATACAGCTAGCTTGAGGGCTCCCTACAGGTTCATAGCTTTAATGCTGAACCGGATTTTTGGAAGGGCACATGGTAGATTCTTCAAATTAGAATGGATCCCAGTCATTTTTCATGTTGCAACCCAGGGGACAATTTTCAACTGGGCCAACATCGTATCCAATAGTCTTTCTGCTTGCTTGGCTTCAGCTTTGGGAGGAATACACCAGAAGAGATCAGAATTCTATATGAGTTCCAGACTGATGGACTGTATATTATGCAACCATCCTTTCCCTGGTCTCAGGTGCATCTGGGGCAGGGAAAGAATTCCTGTCTATGCTGCTTATAAACCATTGTGGGCACATAAATATCACAGCCATTACAGAGAAATATGTGAACACTTCCTTATGCCTCTATACACACTCATTTTCTTGAATGAGTGTGATTGTATGTCGGAGGAGGCCTTGCAAGTAATAGCGAAGTATGCAGACTACTATTTGACTGAAAATGGCCTGTACTTCAGGATGTTTGGAGGTTCGAGAGCACCTTCCCTGCTGCCTAAATACGCAACTGATTACATTATTCACAAGGAGGCAGTCAAACAAGTGTTCCTGGATGGAATAGGCAGCTTTCTGTTTAAGCACAAGAAGACAACTTATCCCCCTTTGCCCTTCAAGCTAGGAAGCTACAAGTTCACCAAAGTGAAGAAGGCCGATGAATTTGTAGAAGAACTAGAAATATTTCATTTTGGAAAAATGCCCTTCCGTAGGAATGATACTCAAGGCAAAGTGGCTGAACACTGTAAAGAGCACAATGTGCATTTTGAGTATACCCACCATTTCGATAGGGAATAATCTGTCTTCCGAAGTGCTCTGAACATGACAGCACTAAGGAGAAGATTCAAGAAGAAGATCACCACCAAAGGTGGGAAGGGGGATGAACAGGCTAAGGCTGAGGAAGAAGCCAAAAGACGAAATGAAGAAACTCCAGCAGAGCTGCCATCAAAAGATAAGCAAGCCCTCAAGCGGGATTACGACCTAATAGAATTTGCTATTAACACCGCAGAGGATTTCAAGAAGGCAGTCAAGAAGACAAAGGGAGCCTGTACGGAATTTTTTAGGAGAGTCCTCATTACATACAACCGGTGCCAGGTAGAAGCCGAGCAGAGGCTAGATGATTTTCCAGACCACAATTCATTTGTGGAGATGTTGCAGAAAAGACATCAGGATGAAGAAGTAAGAATGCAACACATTAAGGCCATTGATGACCAGATTCTGAGAAACGAAGTAGGCCATTCGGCCGTTAGTGTACAGATTTTGGAAGACCAGCTTCGGTTAAGCGCAGCCCGAGTGGAGGCTATAAAGAACCAGGCCGAAAAATTTGAAATCAACATTCAGTTTTTGGAACCCTGCGCATTTGAGGGCATTGCCTCTGATGCTACAGCGTGAAATAAATTTCTAGATACCCAAGTGGGACCCTCCTCATGAAGGATCGGTCATTATTGTAATTTGTAACTATTTTTGTAAAACATTTAAGAAAAGTAGAACGTTGGGAAACGAGGGGTTGGGAAGCTCAAAGGTCACTTTGGGCAGCCCAACAGTCTCACCCTTTTGTATAAATGTAAAAGACTTAGAGGGAAAAATGGGCTTTTTCCCAGTGAGACTAAAAAGTGATATTGTAAGAAGAACTATTTCTCTTTGCAATAAAGAATTATGGTTTGCCTGTTGGAGAAAGATTGGTGGAATGTCCAAATGTTATGCTGTGGATGGCTGAAAGATGAACTATTTTGTTTTCCAGCTTTTTGCCCACTAACCGTGAGATCGTTCTAACTCTTTGAACCTATTTTCTTGTTTAAATGATTTCTGGCTTATTTTGTGGAATGACCACCATGAGTAATGTATGCGGTTCATAAAACAATTGGCTATCTGGTTGTTGAAATATCTTTAATCGTTCATGCATTGTGGAAAGAAATATCAGCTAACTGTAGTTTCTCTTTATATTGCATGTACAATACACATTACTCACAAATAATTTACAATCTGGCCCCCCGGGGATAGGTAGGTAGATAGATAGTTAGTTCATTTCATTGCTGCATATGTGATACAGATGCTTGTGAGCCTTGAGATGAGAGGTAAGAACCTGCGCATCACGTTGTGACTACTCCCAGCATACGAATCATCCTGCATTGTTAGTTAGGCATATGCATCTCATACATTAAGTCAAAAAATACAAAAACACGGTGGACCGGGCTGCAACCGGTAAAACCTTTTGTTTCTGTTACTTGACCTACGGTAGCCGGACCGCAAACCAGACGGATTCCCTATACCAAACAGTCAACGGGCTAGTTGGGAACGTTGACCTGGGAGAATCCCTTTCTGTTGTTGCTTGCGAATTTCCAGGCCTCAACAGTTCTGGCACTAGAAGGAGGGCCGCCAGTGCATGGCTGGCCATGGAAAATTATTTTCCCAAGATTACCTTACCAGCAGATGTTTTGAAGCTTTCAACCTGACCCAAGTACTTACAGGTTCCGGTTATACCTTTAAAACTAAGAAAGCCTGTTCTCACCCTACGTTGCTCTTTACTTAGACTTTGTACCTATGGCTGGCATAAATGCAAATCAACCCAACCCTCTGCCGGCATGGAAAGCTAGAACCCCTTTGAACCTCACACCTCCTTTGCATAACCTACCTCAAGATTTTGATAAGCTGCTGCCTAAGTTTGACCCTGAGGAAAGGATTGCTGTAGATGACCACTTACAAAGTTTCTATTTGGCGGTAGAAGGTTTAAGGGCTGGGGAGTACGAAGATTTTGTCTGTAGATTATTTCCTCATACCTTGAAAGGGGCAGCTGCTTCATGGTATTTTGCTCTACCTGCAAACTCTATTCCTGATTGGGACACCTTCGAAAGGGTTTTCAGAAGTAAATACACAACCCAAAAAATGCATGCCTCATTGATGAAAGGTCTTGGTTTGTTAAGGAAAGAGAAGAATGAGAAGGTACGTAGTTTCACTCAAAGATTTTCAATATACCTAAAGAACTTTTCTGAAGCTGACAGACCCTCAGACAAAGTCTTAATTGAATATTATAGCTCAGCCCTAGGACCTGAGTTGGCCATGTTTGCCAAGATGAAAGCCAAACCTACATTGGTAGAGACTTATGAAGAGGCAGAAAAGGTAGAGGCTGAAAGGGAAAGTGTAGAAGATTATCCTGATTTACCTGGAGAGAAAACTACAAATAGAAGAACGTTATTGCTGTCTAAACCTAAAGAGGAACAATCACATGATTATCAAGGAATGCTGAAAATGATGTAGAATCTATCCAACAAAATAATATATCTGGAGAAAGGGAGGGAAGCTCACAAAACTCATAAACCCTACTACCAAAAAAGAGAGGATAGCAGCCAATGGAAAATACCTCCACCAAATTTACCATCAGTAAATATAACAGAAGTAGGGCGGTGATAATTTCTGCACTTTTCACCAACAACCTCATTTGGAAAAGAAGTGCCCTCAATGGTTGAATTTGATGACATTGGTTATGAATCAACTGCTAGATTCTAAATTAACCAAGGACAGTGGCCAAGAGGAAAAGGAAAACCAGACTATGGAGAAACAAGATAATGGCAATATGTTTTCATGGAATGGTATCTCGCTGTTTGACACTGAAGAGAGCGCTCCCAAAATTGAATGCACACCTACATCAACAGAGGACATGGATTTAACAATTTCGAAGATCAAAAGACTACAAAAGAATGTCAGAAAACAGGCAGATGTGAATGTTAAGAATAAAACACCTGAAGTCACTACGGTAAACTAGGAAACCAAACAAATTAGTGAGCCTGTCAAAACTGTAGAAGAACATGTAGGTGTTAATGGAGGAAACACTAATGAAATGGGAGAGCTTGAAGATGATATACCTACTCAAAACCAACAAGGAGAAGAAGACATAGAACCAGGTTGGAAAGAGAAAGCTGATACCCCACATTTTCTTTTGACCCTACAAATGCTGAATCATAATGTGCATAATTGCTTAGTAGATTCTGGATCAGCGGTGAATGTCATGCCACTAGAGATTTGCAAAAAGATTAATGGACAGCCAGAGTCCACATTTTGTGAAGTAACGCAATTAGACAGCACAGGTGTTAAAGTAGTGGGAGAAATGAAAAATGTCCTCATTCGCTTGTCTGCAAACAACAAGGTTTGTCAATTTATTGACATCACGGTGGCTGACATACCTAGTGGATATGGGCTTATTCTCAACAGAGATTGGTCTGCCAGGTTAAAAGGCTATTTTGCTTCAGATTGGTCCCATTTATTGTTGCCTCTCGCGGGTACCCCAAATAAGATTAAGATTTTGAGAGAGCCTTACATGAAGCATACTGTCACTAAACTGGGAGAAGGTAATGATTCTGCTGATTCTGTCCTGGGAAATTATCTGACTGAGCTTAAACCAAGACATCATACCTCAGGAAAGGCCAATTCTAAGATTAACTATTAGCCTGAGCTTCTTCAACTTCCTCAGGATGATGAAGATGAATGTAGGATTGTAGACATGTGTTCAATTGCAAAAATAGCCCAGCTAGACCATGGATAGATATCTCATGTCTATAATCCAGCCCACCCCTTAACTTGTTTGATTGAAGATTCTTAAGGGTGGGCAGATTTTCTCTTTTCTTTTGCTGTGTACATAAATAAATTGATTTGTTTTTCTTTAATAAGATTTTGATGTTGTCTTCTTTTGATTGTGTGATTTGATGCTATTTTATTTTTCTTCTTTATTAGTCATTCTTTTGGTTTTGAATAAAGAGGAAAACTCTTGGTTGCAATGGAAACATTAGGTTTCTTTATTAACAAAAAAAATTGAGCAACAGACTATGCTTTAAAGTATAGAATGTCTCCTAGTAGCAGTGTCCCTAACTGGCCATGCATTCATTGAAGTCTTACTTAACCCCTGTAAATAACTCAGAAGTGAAACAGGTCTGGAATACTATTTCGAGGCTCCATCCATTTCACATCTTAAATGTCCAAGGCGGTGACAACGAAAGACCCATTTGAGGGCATTGCCTCTGATGCTGTGGCGTGGAAGAAATTTCTAGATACCCAAGTGGGACCCTCCTCATGAAGGATCGGTCATTATTGTAATTTGTAACTATTTTTGTAAAACATTTAAGAAAAGTAGACCGTTGGGAAACGAGGGGTTGGGAAGCCCAAAGGTCACTTTGGGCAGCCCAACAGTCTCACCCTTTTGTATAAATGTAAAAGACTTAGAGAGAAAAAGGGGCTTTTTCCCAGTGAGACTAAAAAGCGATATTGTAAGAAGAACTATTCCTCTTTGCAATAAAGAATTATGGTTTTCCTATTGGAGAAAGATTGGTGGAATGTCCAAATGTTATGCTGTGGATCGCTGAAAGATGAACTATTTTGTTTTCCAACTTTTTGTCCACTAACCGTGAGATCGTTCTAACTCTTTGAACCTATGTTCTTGTTTAAATGATTTCTGGCTTATTTTGTGGAATGACCACCATGAGTAATGTATGCGGTTCATAAAACAATTGGCTATCTGGTTGTTGAAATATCTTTAATCGTTCATGCATTGTGGAAAGAAATATCAGCTAACTGTAGTTTCTCTTTATATTGCATGTACAATACACATTACTCACAAATAATTTACAATCTGGCTCCCCGGGGATAGGTAGGTAGATAGATAGTTAGTTCATTTCATTGCTGCATATGTGATATAGATGCTTGTGAGCCTTAAGACGAGAGGTAAGAACCTGCGCATCACGTTGTGACTACTCTCGGCATCCGAATCATCCTGCATTGTTAGTTAGGCATATGCATCTCATACATTAAGTCAAAAAATACAAAAACACGGTGGACCGGGCCGCAACCGGTAAAACCTTTTGTTTCTGTTACTTGACCTACGGTAGCCGGACTGCAAACCGGACGGATTCCCTATACCAAACAGTCAATGGGCTAGTTGGGAACGTTGACCGGGGAGAATCCCTTTCTGTTGTTGCCTGCGAATTTCCAGGCCTCAACACCTGGCAAGGTTGAGAATGTCTACATTGGTGCGAGTTGTTTCCCCGATGAGATCAAGGAGTATATCGAGCTGTGTAAAGAGTTTCATGACATTTTCGCTTGGTCATACGAAGAAATGCCGGGTATAGACCCTCGTATAATCAAACATGAGATCAAGACTTATCCGGATGCAAAACTGGTTGGACAACGTCTGCGTGCTGTGAATCCTAGAAAAACACCTGGCATCAAAGCTGAGATAGAGAAACTACTTAAAGCTAGTTTTATCTATCTCGTTCCCTTGACGTAGTGGGTTTCAAATCCTGTTCTGGTGGATAAGAAGCAGGGAGTGATCCGCATATGCACTGATTTCCGTGACTTAAATCGAGCATGTCCTAAGGATATTTTTCCCACACCATTTATTGACCAGATTTTGGATGAGTGTGCAGGAAGTGAGATATTTTCCTTTATGGATGGTTTTTTTGGATATAATCAGATTCAAATTAAGCCCGAGGATCAACACAAGACCGCATTTATTTGTCCTTGAGGTACTTTTGCATATCGGAAGATGCCCTTCGGATTTAAAAATGCCGGAGCTACATTTCAGCGGGCCATGACCTTAATATTTCATGACCTTAAAATGATTATCGAAGTATATTTGGATGATCTCACTGCTCACTCTCATTTGAGAGTACGTCATCCATATCATTTGAGATTAGTGTTCAAAAGATGACGTCATTATCAAGTTCGCTTAAATCCTCATAACTGCATCTTTTGCGTGACTGTTGGTCGTTTACTAGGTTTCATCGTATCCAAGGAGGGTATAAGAGTCGATCCCTTAAAGGTTGAGGCAATACTTCAATTGTCTCCCCCGCATAATATTAGACACCTTCAGTGTTTACAAGGCATGGCAAACTTCTTGCATAGATTCCTGGTTAATTTTGCCAACTTGACTAAAGGCTTTATGTTTCTTTTGAAGAAGGACACTCCTTTTTACTGGGAAGAGCAAGCCCAAGAGTCTTTCGATGCTCTTAAGCGAGCGTTAGCAACAACCCCCGTGCATAGTCCACCAGACTATAGCCGTGATTTCTTGATTTATGTGGCCGCGTCTCAGGAGACGGTTGGTATGGTTTTTGTTCAGGAGGATGAGGAACTTCTCTATTCTTATGTGGAGAAGCTAGCCTTGGCCACCGTTCATGCGGTTCAGCGTTTGAGACATTACATTCTCCTTCGCCAAAATTTGGTCGGAGCTCATATCAATCCATTTTAGTTTGTCCTCACTAGAAGGATGATTGGGGGAAAATATAATAAATGGATTGTGATTTTGCAAGAGTTTGATCTCAAATTCATTTCGGCGAAATCAAAGAAATCGTTAATCTTTGCGGAGCTCATTTCCGATTTTCCAAACTTGGAGGAGGAGGAGGTTTATGAGGATTCTTTTGTAGATGACCATATATTCCTCATCTCAACTGTGGACCCTTGGTACGGGGATATCATTGTGTATTTACAAACATTGAAGGTCCCTATTCACCTCTCACGGGATGAGTGGCGACTATTATGTCATGTAGCTAAGAACTACCTTATAGTAGATAACACTTTGCACCACCGTGGGGTAGATTGCATTTTGCATCGTTTTTTAACCCATGATGAGGTTGAGGTTGTGTTTAATGATTGCCATGGAGGGGCGTGTGGTGGTCATTTATCTGTGATTTCTACAACCCAAAAAATATTGAGAGCGGGATATTTTTGGCCGTCCATCTTCAAAGATTGTGTTAATGAGGTTAAGAAGTGCCACCCTTGCTAGGTGTTTGCACGTAATATGCGCTCGCGTCCAGCCCCGTTGCATCCTATTGTCACTGCCGGTCCCTTCACCAAGCGGGGGCTTGATTTTATGGATTGCAACCCATCTTCGACTGGGGGGCATCATCATATTATTGTGGCTATCGATTACTTCACGAAATGGGCAGAGGCTATGCCCATAGTTAAATCTGACAGTGAGATAGCCGCACATTTTGTTTTCAACCAGATTATCACCTGGTTTGGCATTCCGAAAGAGCTTGTCACTGACCATGGTAGGCAATTTCAGAATAAAATGATGGAAGAGTTGGCTTCCAAGTTAGGATATAAGAAAGAGCATTCCTCTTCTTATTACCCTTAAGCGATTGGACAAGTTGAAGCAGTGAACAAATCACTTAAGTCTATTCTCCAATGAACCATCACACAAAGGAAGACTAATTGGCATATCATGTTGTATCCTACTTTGTGGGCCTATAGAATCGCGGTTAAGACTGCCATCGGTTTTTCTCCCTATCAACTTGTGTATGGGGTGGAGTTAGTTTTTCCGGTTGAATGTGAAATCCCTTCTCTGAAGCTCGTAGTGGAGCTTTTACCAGACACTTCTACCTTGGAAGAGCATTTGGTCCACTTAAAGCAGCTTGATGAGTAGCACCGAGATGCCTTAGTGGCTTTAGAGGTTAACAAACGTCGTGTTAAGGTCCAATATGATAAGTCTATCCGTTCGAAGAAGTTTATTGAAGGTGACTTGGTCCTTTTGTGGGATCAAGCTAAAGAACCCTTGGGGGCAGGGAAATTTAATCCCATGTGGCATCATCCTTACGTGGTTAAATGAGTGTTAGAGAAAGGCGCCTATGAGCTGGTTGATTATGAAGGGACAGCCTTGGCGGAGCCTAGAAATGAGCTCTATCTCAAAAAATACTATGCATGATCTTCAGCCAGGGCTGATTTTTGTATATTATTGTACAATTTTGTATTGCATAGTTAGGTTTTCTTATGGTGACCAGGTTTGTTGATTAGCTTTCGTTTATTATGGTAGATGTCGATGGAGTCTTTCATTTACATAGGATTCGTTGATGGTGTTAGTCACCACACTTAAAACTTAGCTTCGACAGCTTGGGTGATCTATACTCCTACGGGTTAGGTATTGTCTTTAGGAGGTGTATGTTTACGACCTTCTTCAAACAATGTTGCTGAATATAGTGCCGTCATTGAATTATTACGTGATGCCATTTCACATGGTGTTCATTCTCTTGAGGTACGTCTTGATTTGTAATTAGTGGTTTCACAACTTAATGGCTTGTATCGTATTAGGGATCCGACATTATTACGAAGATTTTTACGTGTTAGATTGCTAGAACGACAACTTGAGAGTACAACATACATTCATGTTCCAAGAAATTTTAATCAAGTTGCCGACTCATATGCTAACTATGTGTTAGATTGGCATTTGTTTCATAGACCATAAGCATATCACAAGCACATTTTACACACATGTAAATAAAATAAAATCGATCATCATAAAAGTTTTTTCATTAAAATCCAAAAAAGTGACATCATAATAAATAAGTGTCATATACAAAATTGGGGCTTTCGAGCCACCAAAACATACTACACGGTCATACAAAAATGAATACACTTAGGTCTCTAAGCTTGAGGTGGAGGAGGGTGCTGATCATGATAGCACACTACAGCTCTAGCTAGCCGACAAAATAGTCGAACCCATGCTCGTGGTACACCAACCACCTGACACTGCATGGCCTCATGCAAGTCCTCTACTTTCTCCATGGGTACCTTGTGTGTCAACCGAACAAAGTTCATGTGGATGCTTTGGAGCGTCCGCTCCAAATACACACCCATAATATCATCACCTATTCCCCTCCATTGATGACGAGGAAATCCATATAGATGTCATGGTCCTACATTTGCATATACATGACAGATTGTCACTCTATGTTGTCACACCAAAAACATGTATTTTGAGTTCATATATTAAAAAACACAAAAAAATTAAATAATTCAAAAATTAAAAAGTGGGTTCAGGATTCTTTACCTATGTCTCCATAAGCCGCTCTTGGTGATAGGGGCATATCTGGGTATCCGCGGAAGTCTATCCCTGCATAGGGGTAGTCATATATGGTGATGATCTGTCTCTGCCACCATGGAAAGAAATCTGCTGGGTAGGGGTTAACCACCCTGCGACCACCCAGTCTGCACATGACATCCGCCCAGTGTCACTGGGATGGATCCCAGACTCCATGTGGAGCAATGTCTATCATAGGGCTTATCCCTAGCACCCACTCAAAGAAAAATGTGCTCAGTATATTGCCGAACCCAAAGTTTCGCACTCTACCCATCTCTCAGTCACTGAGCTGCTGTTTCATATTGCTCAGTAGCGTAGTACTCTAGTCATAGACTGTAGGTCGCATGCACTCTACCACATAGAACATCATTGGCCATGAGGCTTTGTGGAGTGAAGCCAACCCTACAATCCTTCCTAGTGCCAAAAGTATGGCTTTCATCCCCAGAATCTGAATAGAGTTTGTCAGGATTTGACTCCAAACCTTTTTCGTATCTGAAAAGTAGTACATAGCTATGTACTCATCTATGGTCAGCCTGCCTCCTAGCCCACGAGATCGGAGGTTCACCATCTCCCCTCATGGGGACAAACCTATGATGAAATATATGTCCTCAACCTCAATGCTGAGCGACATCCCATCTATTTGAAATGTTTCAGATTCTGGATCCCAATAATCTACCAGTAGCTAGAGTAGTCTTGGTTTGGCCCTCAGGCTTCCAAGACACTAAAACTTGTACAATCCACATGCTCGTAATGCTTGTTGAGCCATAATATCACCTTGCACAGCTTCCTCAACATCACCATGCTCTCTTTCTCTCCACTCTAGCACCATCCTGCACAAAAAACCAAGTTTTTGATCAGTATTTTCCCTCTAAAACATTGTTCGTGGCCTTGTACATGACTGTTTTCAAAATAGCCGCATATGTATGTGGATTTCGGTGCATTTTCTGTGTATGGTGAGCCCTATATGCAGAAAAAGGCTCGATTTCTGCGTGGGCTGAAACGCATAAGTTTGGATGGCTCAAAGAAATAAATTGACCATGAAAATTTAAAATTTTTGCATCAAAATGAAAGAGAAGAGCATGAGAATCTACCTGGATCAAATGTGGAGGGATTCCGTTGGATGATGCTCCCGGAATTCGCTTTGGAAGTTCTGAGCTCAAATGCACTATGTTGGGTAAAAACTTCAAATGGTATGAAAATTGTAAATTTTTTACTATTTATAGATTTTTTTTGAAAATTTACCCACTTTCTATAGTTTTTTACTGTTTCTGAATGTTTTTGGACCGTTTGAACTAATTTGATGTTGTAGGAATCCATTTTGAGTGCGGCTTGACCATGGCGTTGATCTGTTTGTGCCTATTTAAGGTATTATGTCTAAACTGACATTTAGGTTAGTTGTCACATCCATTTGCACTTTGCATAACCTTATGTACTTTTCATCTAAACCTTAGGTACGAATCCATTCCATCTTGTCATGGAACCTTCTTGCTGCTTTTAGAAGTGACATGTTGTGAATGGTAGAGCTTTCCCATACATGGGTACACTAGTTAGATCCTGTTTTTCATTTGGTGCCCATGCCGAGATTTCTCCTTTAGGGTGTGGGAGTCCTTTGTATAGTACCACCATGACTTTGAGCAAGAGATTCATACTCCTATTGACCTTTATGCTGGCCATTCCCCCAAGACTCCCTTTTATATGTCAAGTTGTAATTTCATTATCATGAGTTTTGCTTGCCTTATTGAGCCTTATGCCGGCTTACCTGACTTTGATTATCAGCGATATAGCTCAAGCTTGTCTCATGTCTAGCCAAGCAGAGCCTTTTTATATATCTTTTGCAGCTTGATTCCCCATTTTTACCATGAGGGGACCTTCTCCTGAGTGTCATTATCCTACACATGTTTCCTTGCATTGAGCATAGGTATGTTCCGCTACTTGGAACTAGTTTTTTTTCCCCTTGACATTCGTCTCCTCCTAGATTTTAACTTTAAAGAGCTTTTATTCTATTTCAAGATTTTCAAAATATTTGAAAAAGTCCAAAAAAAAATAAAAAACCAAAAATTCAGACAAGAAAAGATGTTATCTTTAGCAGCAGTCGAGTTGTGTCGCCTTTGAACAGAGCAATGTATATCACATCCATTGGTTGGGTTAATAGTTTGACATTAGGAGCTGTACTCGTTTCTCAGAGTTTATTTCCACCGACTGGTTAAGCTTCCAGTCCCTATGGAGCCTCTATTGATGCCTCCTGTGTCACAGATATGTCCCAGTTTTGTATATCGAGTCTATGCTACCTACATACAGTCACCATTCACCTTTATGCTCTTGTTCGAAGGAAGTTGAAGCTTGAGTCATCTATTCCTCAGTTTTCTTGACTTTGCATGTCGGCCACTTCTGGTACTATTACTGGTTCATGCACATCTTTCCTTCCACATTATACAACATTGTTGAGTACCTCATGTTGATTGATGGGGGATACCTTAATGCCCTCCTTCCAGCAGATTCCATCCCATCGACTTCAGATCATTTATTTTGGGATAGGAGTCTAGAGTCATTTGAGTGCATTGAGACTTATAGTCATTAGTGGTAGGTTCTCTTGCCATCAACAGTTTTGGGAATACATCAATGTCCCCTGATCGATGGATTCTTTCAAGTGTTCGACCTCAACACATCTATTCACACTAGTTATATTGCACTCTAGTACCTTGATTCCCATTTTCATTATCGGTGGGTGATCTCGCGTCTGTTAACGGTATACATCAATGACTGGTAATCATATGATGGACTACTATGTTCGACCTTGACACCTCTATTCACATAGTAGGACATGTACTCGTAGCGGTGTGTGTAGAGGACTTTCCAGATTGGTGGCATTCCACATATGCTACCTCCTTGATCGTGCCAGTGTTCATGAGATTTCAGTTCTCGTGACTTGATTCCAGTGTATGTCAGATATCTTCAGCCATTATGGAGATCTTGATCCATTGTATATATTCAACTTTCATGGAGATCTTGATCCTTTGTATATCTTCATCATGGAGATCCTGATCTGTTATATATTGTACGTGGCGATGACAACACTTGCCATATTTTTTTATCATGCCTCTTCATGGCCATTGTACTCTTATGTATATGAGATTGCTATATGTATTTGCAGTCATATGCAGAGATTGATTATTGTACTATACGGATGGATGGATGGTTATTCCACCTGGTTCTTCATCACTCCACTTCTGGGATGGATTTATAATATATTTCGGCCATCATGTTACCCCTTCGACCTCACACATTAAGGGGCATCTGTTACAGCTGATTTTACCACACATGGTTCATCACATTTTTATGACCTTCCCTATCCCTCTACAGACTCTTTGGACCCCATGGACCAATATTGTACCTTTGATGTTTCCAAGATCATCCCTAAAAACACCTATTATTTGATGTACGCAACTTTTAATCCCTTCTTGTGCATAAACGCGGATATTACCCTTAAACCCATGTACATCGGGATGTGTGCATAAGTCCAAATGTTTTTGGAGTTTTCCTTGATGTGGATCCGAATCACTTGTCTCTTGGCCTTCCATATGCCTCGAGATCGCTCATATTTGACCATCCATTACCCCATTGAAGCACTATATAAGGAACCCCTTGGATACATTGAAGAGGAGGAATTGAAGAGCAAGAGAACTATAGTCTATTGTTGCCGGAGCTTGCTTGTACTTGAGTCTACATCCCTTTGTCCCTTGGAGCACTTTGTGTTCTTCCCAAGCTTGCCTTTACTTGTGAGATTTCTATCGAGAGATGGAGGATTGAGGTTGTGGAGGCCCAAGTGGAGGACTCGGTTTCTCCGGTTTGCAGACGTGCCGACAGAGGTTGTCACTTATGTAATCTCTGATTTTATTAATAGAAATATCTTTTCCTGTCCAATGATTTGCATTTAAATGAATATTTAATCCATGGATGTGTTTAATTACTTATACATTATTGATTATATATGCTAGAGTATATCTAACATCATATTATATAGCATGCTTTCCTTGTTTGCTGTTGTTGAGAGCAAATTGCTAACACAAGCGGGATTGGAAAAGGCTCAACAGGGATCTACTTCAACCATCCAAAATAAGGTATGATTCGAGATCCTTTAGTGTTAGATGCTTTATTTCTCTTGCATATTGGGAAGGGATTGATTTATGCGATTTCTCTGTCTATTGTGGTACACCCCAAGCCATAGGAAGTTTCTCTCTGTAACATGATGCATATATGAGACCATAGTCTAAAGTCCCCTTTAGATACCTCATCACATGTTTTGATCCTACTAGGTGAATATGTTTGGGATGCACCATATATTGACTTAGAGTGTTTACAACAAAACATATATCTGGTCTTGTATTGGTTAAGTACATTAGAGAACCAATAATCTGTTTGTATAAAGTGGCATCTACTATTTCCGAAGAGTCACCATTCAATATCTTCAAATTTGTTGTCATCAGAGTAGTCATAGCCTTGCAATATATCATCCCAAATATCTTTAGTATTTCTACTGCATATTTTCCTTGGTTTAGGAAAATCTTGTCTGGGTACTGCCATACTTCTAGATGTAGAAAATAGTGCATCATTCTAAGGTCTTTCATCTCAAATTCTGCAACAAGCTTCTTCTTACATTCGTTGATGGACTTATCTTCACCTGTTAAGAATAGATCATCTACATACAATAGTAATATTATAAGTCCATTACCCTCAACTTTATAGTAGAGGTTGGAATATGCTTTACTCTTGGTAAAGCCCAAACTCATCAGGGAATCCATCAATTCTTCCATATCATGCTCTAGGTGCTTGCTTTAATCCTTACAATGCCTTCTTGAGTTTGCATACATGGATTTTCAGATTTTCTGACTCAAAACCTTGTGGTTGTTTGATATATACTTCTTCTTCTATCAATCCATTTAGGAAGGTTGTCTTTACATCTATTTGGTGTAACTTCCACTTCATATTGGATGCCAAGGAAATAATGGTTCTAATTGGGGTGTACCTAGCCATTGGTGCCAAGGTCTCTTCATAGTCGATTCCTTCCTTTTGGGAGAATATGCGAGCTATGAATCTTTCCTTGTACTTCTCTATACTACCATCTGTTGAATGATTTGTCTTGTAGATCAATTTCAAGGATACCATTGACTTGTCCTTTGGTCTTGGTACTATTTACCATACATCATTCTTTATAATGGATTGGTATTCCTCGACCATGGAATCTACCCATTCCTTTTGTTTTCTTGATTCTTCAAAACATGTTGGTTCTTTCTCAACAAGATCACACATCAAATCCACATAAATAGGGTATGGATTTAGATTCTTTCTTTATCTGATGGTTCCTTCTGGGGCACCATGTCTTTTTGCTTCTTCAATTACTTTACGAGCCCAGAGAGTCCTTGTTTCTCATGAGATCATTTTATTGGGAAATTATTCAGGTCTTTGAGGTTATGTTATGTCATGATCCTCAGGCATCTGTTCTTCCTCTTCATTTATGACTAGTTTAGAACCTTCTGCAGCTCTGGGAGTTTCATGCTCCTCTTCGTCTTCCTTGTATTTTCTTAATTTTTCTAAAATATGTATCTTCGTCAAAAGTAACATCTCTACTTAGTTCAATTTGAAAATATCCTAGGATATAGTGTTGGAGACATCTACCATCATACACACTCTTTCGGTCAAATTGGCCTAGTTAAACCACTACCCTAAGTTTAATTGACATCAGTGGAGCATTAATTTCCATCATCCAGTCACACCCACGCCTTCCTGCANCAGTCAAGGAGGCTAACTGGAGCACTCCAGGGGTGATCTGAGTGATATTAATGCACCTAATTGCTAACTGGTGGTTACAATCAGTTCAACCAGTTAGTTACAGTCAGTTAAGGCGCCTCCTCTCATTAAATATATTATTTAATGATTATTTATTATTATTTAATGATTTGGAGTCAACAAGGCGCCTCCACCAACTTCTGACGGTCAGTTCAGCTTCAGTTAACTTCATCGGGGTTCATTGAAGTCATGGAGCACTAGCACTTGATGGTTGGATTGCTATGACATGGGTTTGATCTCCTTCAGTTGAGATTTAGTCACTTATTGCACTCCGACTTCAGTTAGGGTTTGGTGAGTCAATTAGGGTTTTGGTCAAGTGGTTAGCTGAGTGTGATTGAATGGCTAAGAGTCAGTTAAGCTAGACGCACTCACTGAATTCGAATTGTCTCCTTAGGTATTTGAATTCTTCATGGAGTTAAGCCATTGCTTAGCATTGGAATTGTAACCTTTTATTGTTTATTAAATATATAGAGAGGAAACCATTTCTGGATCTGATTATTTCCAATTCATGAGTATTTGTTCATAATTCTTTGATGATTTTGATTCCTAGTTCCTAGATCATGTGCAAGAATTAATATATAGATCCGATAAGCTTTTGATTGCTCACTATATCCTACAAACAATCCCTTCTTTCCTAAAGGGTTTATATTTGATATTTTCTCCTTGGTAATGTGTATATATACCAGGAAACCAAATATTTTTAGGTGATTGACTTCAAGATTTTCTTCGGTAAACATCTCTTTTGGAGTCTTCCCAAGGGTACTGTGGGAGATTATATTATATACATATACTGCTGTTTTGGATGCTTCTGCCCTTAGGTACATAGGTAGGTATTGATCCTGGATCATAGTTTTTACAGCTTCAATGATAGATCTATTCTTTCTTTCTGCCACACCATTTTGCTGTGGATTATAGGGAATGGTGAGCTCCCTCCTAATCCCAGCTTCTTTACAGTACTCGTTGAATTCATTTTATGTGAATTATCCTCCATTGTTTGATCTTAATATCTTGATCCTCTTTCCATAGAGTTTTTCTACAAGAGCCTTAAACTCTTTTAACTTTTCAAACACTTCATCCTTCTTCTTCAAGAAATAGATCCAAGTTTTGCAGGAGTAGTCATCAATAAACGAAGCATAATAAACATATCCGCTTAATGAAGTAGTTGGCATTGGCCCATATACATCTAAATGAATAATGTCTAAGATCCCTTTTGCTTTGCTATCACTGTTTACATAAGGTTTCTTAGTATTCTTTCCTTGTGCACATCCTTTGCACACTTCTTCATGATTTATCTGAATCTCTGTAAACCTGTCATAACCTTGCTCACAATTGGAAATTCTTTGTAATGTATATGAACAACTATTCTGTGCCATAGCTTGCATGGGATTATGGTACTAGTCATCAATGATGAATCTACATGCCCCTTTAATATGTAGAGTCCTTCTCCTTAAAATCCAATCACTACTGCGTTATCTATAATTTTTCCTTTTGTCCACATGAGGACTTCACCATTCACAAAAGAAACTATGAAACCTTTCTTATCTAAAGCTAAGATAGAAATGATATTCTTCTTTAATCCTGGGACATACAAGACATCCTTCATCTTCATGGAATTTCCAGAGTCCAACTTATAGGATGCTTCTCCCATTCATTTGATGGGATATTGATAATCGTCTCCAAGCATTACCTTGTGTGGGGAATCCTTTTGTACAAGACATGAGATTCAGTCCTTGTAACCTATCATGTGCTTGAGGCACCACTATGTACGAGTCAGGTGTCATTCACTAGTGAGACTGAACCTATGAGTGCAGAGATCAAGACATTTTCTTCATAGGAATCTTCATTTTCCTTAGTTCTTTTCTCATCTTCTTGATCATTTTATTCAACATCATGGACCTGGAATATTTTGTTCTTCTTCTAGACTTGTTCTGCATTCATGGGACAATTTATAGCAATGTGTCCCATCTTGTGACAAGTGAAGCATTCATAATTTGAGAAGTATTTCTTGGATTTCTTAAACCCTTGAGCTCTTCTAAGAGGATGATCATAACTCTTTCTCTTGTTCTTTCCTTCAGTATGGATTTCCAAAGCTTAATCCTCATTTTCACTTAGCTTCTCTTATGTGGCAGCTATTCTTTCTTCTTGTTGAACACATTCTTCCCATAAATGTCGGAACTTGGTCAACCTTCTTCTTGAACAGTTTCCTCGAATAAAGGATTCACAATCTCTTGGAAGACCATTCAAGGTGGTCATTACAATTTCTGATTCTTCAACCATATCACCAATAGCTTCCAACTTCTCCTTGATTTGAGATACTCTTGTGAAGTATGATTGCATGGTTTCTGACTTTTGAGCCTTTACACTTTTGATGTGATTCCTCAAGGTCATCTTTCTATTAATATTTCTTCCTTCAAATAAGATGAATAGAGCATCAAACATTTCCTTTGGTGCCCTCCTTGAGGATACTTGAGGAATCAAGTTATCTTTGACGGAGTCAGCTATGATCCTCTTAGCCTTCATCATATCCTTCTTGTATTCGACCTTAGCTTAATCTTCTTTTGGCTCTAAAACTTCCTCCTTCATAAATCCTTCTAGATCATTTTCTTCTAGGATGAGCATGATCCGATACTTCCATGCTCTGAAATTTTCAACACCCACAAGCTTATCATATAGCTTGGTACTCTTTGTCATCTTTTAACAGAATGAGAAGTTTAAATGGAATTAGAAGAAGTCATACTTAATGAATACTTCTTATGGCTGACCTTCTTCGGGATGACCTAGGGTTTGATGAAGAAACCCTACTTTTCTAGTTGACATCACTAGTAGGGATGAGTGATGGAAAATATGTTACTTTTAAATGCGAGCTAGAATGTATCTTTCTTTTTATGATATTGATGATGGATTCTTAAGAAAACTAAATCCCTAGTTTTTCCCGGTAGCACTGTTTGGTCCAAAATTGAAACTTCTTGGAATTCAGTTTTGTTTTTGTAGAAAGATGCACCCTTCTAGGGCGAGTTGAGTGAGCCCTTTTTTCTAGTTGATCTATTGATAGATTGGTTTAGAATAACAAATCCTAGATGTGCAGTGTCTCCTTTCAGGGTGGCTATGATACCATGTTAATTTTTCTTAATTGATTAGATGATATTCTAAAACAATTTACAATAATAGGATCATTGAAAGAACAACACGCACAATAACACAAATAACAAAAAGATTTTCCTCAGGGAAACCACAAGGGAGACAACCCCACAAAACTTCCTCAGTATAGAACTCAACCAGAACAGTGTAAAACCCAAGACAACTGCTTCTCTCTTCTTCCTGGCACACTTCTTCTCTCTCTTGCAAACTTGCTTGAGTGAAGTGTCTACAAATGAAGGGGGCCTCCTCCCTATTTATATTTGACTCTTGGCTTGACCTAAAACCTAGCAGTGCCGACTTGTCTAACTAACAAGGATGACTTGTCTAGTAAAACACCAAAAACAATATTTATTATAATGAAACATGGGTACTATTGACCTGACTTACATTCGAAGGTTTACATTGATTTTTTGAATGACTCTTACATGACCAATCACATGAAATACATCTCCTAAAGGAGGAATACAACTGGAATATCTTTCGAATTTACAATACTTTAACATTGATCTCTTCGAAAACCACCCCTAAAAGGCCAATCTTTTAGCGTCGGTACTATTACGGCCAATTTTTTAAAGACCACCTTGAAAGCCAAAACCGCCCCCAAAAGTGACTTTTGCAGGTGTTGATGTATTTGTAACTTCGAAATGTATTCATCCATATATCTTATGTAATGTACCTCGATGTTTATTCCGGGATGTATCTGTAATGTAATTGAGTCATGTCATACCTCGATGTTTATTCTGGGAAGTTTCTATAATGAGAAATTCATGTCAAGTCATTGTGGGTAACCCTCCCATTGGTCAAGGGTTAAAGTCCCCACAGTTGTGGGGACCTAGGGTTATTAGACTATCCTAGTGAAGTGGACCCTAGGTGAGTCATTGTAAGTCGGGGCAATAGTCCCCACTGTTGTGTTACCCTCCTATTTGTCGGAGGAGGCAAAGTCCCCACAAGTTGTGGGGCACTAGGGTTATTAGACACTCCTAGAGATGTCAGCTCTAGTAAGTAATTGTTAAGTGAGGCCGACATGTTGGAGTGGGTTTCAAGTGAACGAAAGAATATAAATAGAGAGTGAGTCTCTCTATTTATCATACACACACTCACTCATTGAGTGCATGAGTGAGAGAGGAGAAGTTCTCTCAAGTGACAGAGAGAGAGAGAAGCTGTGGAGACCATCTTTATTTTTTTGGGTTTTACTTTTGGTGCTGATTCTATCTCTGAGGAAGTTGTGGGGTTTTCACCATTTATGGTTTCCCCGAGGATAAACACTGTGTTCATTGTCTCTTGTGTTTGATTGCTGTGCTTGTTATTCTCTCAGTTAAAGATCCTAATATAATGCTAGCTTAATGATAAAATATAACATGGTATCAGAGCTAACCTAAGAAGAAGACATTGTGCAGCTGTAGAAGCTAGGGCTTCTTACTTTTTGGGTCTCTCTCCACAATCCATTAGCAAAAGTATGCTAGCCTGACTCTCCATTGAAGGGCGCATTTTTCTGTCGAAGCGGAATTCGATTTCGAGCATTTTCAGTTTTCAATGCGGAAATTAGGGATTTCTACAGAAGAGGAATGTTTTGAGTGAGCCCAGCATAGGATTGTTCTCCTCATCAAAATCGAAGTTCAGAGACCTGGATCAAGAAATTTGGTTGGGTGAAACTCCGGAAAAGTCAAACCCTAGTTTGACCCCGAGCTAGAAAAACCCTAAATACTAAAACTGCTAATTTTTGGTACATTCGCTATATCCCGAGATTGGCGAAGGCTCAGGATCTGAAAATTGCAAGGGCCGAAGATACAATCCTGGTGAACACTATGTCAAAAATCCTACCTCAAATTCACTATATTCTGGGAGATATGATCCCTCAAAGTTAGGGTTCCAACCTCTTCTAGAATTCATCCCTAAACAGGACACCTGGGGAGAATTGCTACAGATTGGGCTACAGAGGTCCAAATGGAATTCTTGAAGCTGTTCCAGAAAGGGAACGGAATTTAATTTCTGTTGTTTGAATTTCAGACCTAGAAGATGAAACAGTGACACATGGCAGTGCGTACAACTTTGCTGTTCTGAACAGTCCTGTAACAGGTCACCTTGGGAAAATGATCATAAATCCCAATTGGTGAAACCAATTTTGATGAAACCTATGGTTTTGGATCAAGAACATGTGAGGTTACCTCAGTGAAATTTTTTAGATATAGAGGATCAGTAATTTCGGGTATATCACAGAAACAGTAACGGGAATTTATGCAGAAGAAATTGGAAAACTAGGGCTTCCTGTTTCGGGAGCTTCCCTCCATTGTTTTTAGAAAAGGAGTACATTGGACAGATCCATTTGAAGATATCTATCTGTCTATCTAATATGATCTGAAAGATTCCAAGTTTTGAAAATTAGGGTTTCTCTGACAAACCCTAGATCAGCCAGCTCCGGAACCAAGACGGACACCTCAAATCGGTAAGATCTAATCCTTTTCTATTTTCATTTGAGGTTTTCATGTCAAAGTGATCTATCACATCAGCTTGATGATAAGCTTGGTGAAGTTGACAACTTGCAAGTATGGAAGTATATGATCTCTTTGAAGAAAATGAATTAGACACCTACATGAGTAGAGAGGTTCCAGTTCCAGAGGGAGATGAGGTTAGAAGCCTTACACAAGAAGAACTTGGTCAAGGCCAAGAAGATCATTGTTGATTCAATCACGGATCAACTTGTACTACAAGTGTCTTCCCTAAAGACACCGACGATGTTTGATTCCTTGACCAAGCTATTTGAAGGGAAGAACATACATCAGAAGCTGACCTTAAGAAACTAGTTGAAGAATGTGAAGATCCAGAATGCAGAGACCATGCAGTCATAAGGGTTTCTCAAATCAAAAAACAACTTGAAGTGGTAAAAGAAGAAGTGAAGAATGTAGAAGTGGTGATGGCCACCTTGAATGGCCTTACACGGTCATGGGATTCATTCATTCAAGGAATGTGTGCCAGAAGGAAGTGATTAATTTCAGTAGACTCTGGGAAGAAGAAGAAGCTCGACTCATAAGAGGAGAAGAGAAGATGGGAGCAATTGAAGATCAAGCTCTCACCATCCAAAGAAGATCCCTCAAGCGATGAGGAATATGAAGAACTCAACTCTTGAAGCACCTCTTATACACCTTAGAATTTGGATAAGAAACGATGCTATCATGAATGAAGAAGACGATGAAGCTGAAGGCTCAAGAAGGAGTCTACCCACGAAACAAATAAAGATAAGTATTCAATTGTCATTTCATGATATTGTTTTGTTATGCATTTGTTTATATTCAGTTGATGTATTATGCATGATAGGATGTTTGCATTAATGACAGTATAATTCTAATATGCATGTGATGGGTAAGTAGCTCATGGTGCTATGCAACTCTCCATTGCTACTTATCTAGAATGAAACCTCTTTGCTTACATATTGGATTAGTGCACAATCTCAATGTTGTCCTGGTAGAGATGGAAGGCATCTAGAAAGTTTCAGTGAGATATGGATGAATGTTGTATTGGCTAAAGTAGTTACATGATCATATATTTATGCATAAGAACTTGCCAGTATGAATATTCCTTATGAAATGTTTCTAACCATACAAATGCATTTGGCTTGTAGGAAAGATCGCATACATAATCGCCTACAAGCAAAGAACAATGATACTTGTTTCAGAGAACAAGTGACAGTAGTTCAAAGATGAAAAATAATATGACGAATACAGTGACATCATTGGTGTAGAATCTTCCAAGAAGAAAGGGAAGATCAATTCAAGAAGAATGATGTCTAGGATGCAATATCTATACATGAAGGGAAGTTCTTAGTTCCATCATGCAGTAGATGGAAACATCATGGGATACAAGGCATAGACTACGAAGAGACATTTGCAGCCACTGGAAGTGAAGTCACATGACATGCATAATCATGTGTGCAAATGAAAGAAGGCCTTGTACGAGCTCATAAGACACCCATGGGATAACACATACAGGAGGAGCTTGATGAATATCTGGACCTTTGCGACAAGGTTGATAGGGGATGACAAGCTCACCGTATGGGTGTGAGAATAACTTTTGAAAAGGTTCAAGATAGAGGATCTTGGTATCTAGTGTCACTCCAGTACATAATGTTTCAATGCATAGAGTATGGAAGATAGAGGGAGTATGATGCTTTAGAGGGAGTGACTGCAGAAGATCCTAAGGTTCGACATGGTACGACAGGATGGATAGATTACTGATGACTCTAGGCTTTACTGAGAGTAAAGTGGATTCCAACCTTTGCTTAAAGGTTGAAGGCGAAAGACCAGTAATGCTCCTATTATGTGTCGATGCACTACGTTCTAGGCATGGAGGTGTGGACAAGGGAAGTATGCAGTAGAGATCCTAAAGAGGTTCAGGATGATGGACTGCAAGGCCATGACCACACCTATGGCATCGAACTTGAAGCTATTTAGTGTTGCTTCATCAGAGTCGGTTGATGTCATGATGTATCATTAGATGATTTATTCCTTGATGTACCTGACGAATACGAGACCATATATTTGCTTTACTGTGAACACATTGAGACATATTCACCTGATGGTTGCAAAGCATGCAGTAAAGTACCTGAAGGGTACAGTTGATTATGGGCTCAAGTATGAGGCAAATCAGAAGATTAACTTGGAGGGTTATGTGGATTCATATTGGGCAAGTAGTACCATTGATAGGATGAGCACTTCGAGGTGCTACTTCAGTATGAGATCAAGTGTGATATTTTGGTTGACAGGATGGAGTCCTGCATGGCGCTGAGTACAACCGAGGCAAAATATGTTGCCACTTGCTATTTGGGAGGTAGTATGTTTCCTTTGAAAACTACTATTTGATTTGCTTGATCTGACTTGCATTTTTGGTATGATGCAGAGAGGAGTAGTGAAGCTCCAGTTTGTGATATAGATCGAGATCTCTCGAAAGAGGGAGTTCTAGCATAACTGGTAAGACAGGTCGTCTGAGCATAAATCCTGGTGAAGCTCGTAGGTTGCTCAGACGTAATCGGTCCTGTATGTTGTTCTCGGATGTAATAGGTCTTAGTGAAGCTCACAGGTTATCCTTGGACATAATCAGCCCTGATGTGATTCTATGCTAGAAATGGCCAAAGTGAAGTTTGACTACTTCAGGGAGAAGCTTGGTGTTCTCCAGATCGAGGTTCCATCCAAAGGGAAGTGATGATTTTGTAAGCCCTTATGACATGGTGAGAGGATTGGTTCCTTCCATGGTCAGATATAAGTGTTGTGCCCTTCCGACATGGTGAGAGGATTGGTTCCTTCCATGGTCGGATGTAAGAGCTGTGACATGGTGAGAAGATTGGTTCTTTCCATTGTCAGATGTATGTGATGATACCACATCCAGCATGAAAAAGGGCTGGCTCTGTGAAGACACATCTAGTATGAAAAGTGACTAGCTCTGTGTGGATACCACATCCAACATGAAAAAGGGCTAGCTCTGTGAAGACACATCTAGTATGAAAAAGGACCAGCTCTATGTGGATACCACATCCAGCATGAAAAAGGGATGGCTCCGTGAATACACATCTAGTATGAAAAAGGACTAGCTCTGTGTAGGTTCCATGTCTGGTATGAAAAAGGACCAGCTTTGTGAAGACTCATCTAGTATGAAAAAGGACTAGCTCTGAGTAGTTGCCACATCTGGTATGAAAAAGGACCAACTCTATGAAGACTCATCTAGTATGAAAAAGGACTAGCTCTAAGTAGATGCCACATCTGGTATGAAAAAGGACCAGCTTTGTGATGTCTCATCTGGTATGAAAAAGGACCAGCTCTGTGATGCCTCATTTGGTATGAAAAATGACCAGCTTTGTGAAGACTCATCTAGTATGAAAAAGGACTAGCTCTGAGTAGCTACCACATCTGGTATGAAAAAGGACCAGCTCTATGATGCCTCATCTAGTATGAAAAAGGACTAGCTCTATGATGATACATCTAGTATGAAAAAGGATTGGCTTTGTATAGGTTCCTATGGCGAGAAGAATCAAGAGATAACACCCGTGATGATGACCCAGTGATGATCCAGATCGAGTGATGATCCATATCTAGTGATAATGATCCAGCAATGATGATCCAGATCCAGTGATGATCCAGATCGAGTGATGATCCAGATCCAGTGATGATGTCCAGTGATGATACAGATTGAGTGATGATCTAGGTCCAATGATAAAGATGACTTGAAGATGAAGATGACTTAAAGATAAAGATGACTTGAAAATAAAGATGACTTGAAGATGAAGATGACTTGAAGACGAAGATGACTTGATGATGATCCAGATGATACATTGAAGAAGACTTTTGCTGATATATTGTGTCGAGAGAATACCTTCCTAGTGAAGAGGGAGTGTTGATGTATTTGTAACTTCAGAATGTATTCATCCGTATATCTTATGTATTGTACCCTGATGTTTATTCCAGGATGTATCTGTAATGTAATTGAGTCATGTCATACCCCGATGTTTATTCTGGGAAGTTTCTATACTGAGAAATTCATGTCAAGTCATTGTGGGTAACCCTCCCATTGGTCAAGAGTTAAAGTCCCCATAGTTGTGGGGCCCTAGGGTTATTAGACTATCCTAGTGAAGTCGACCCTAAGTGAGTCATTGTAAGTCGGGGCAATAGTCCCCACCATTGTGTTACCCTCCTATTTGTCGGAGGAGACAAAGTCCCCACAAGTTGTGGGGCACTAGGGTTATTAGACACTCCTAGAGATGTCGGCTCTAGTAAGTAATTGTTAAGTGAGGTCGACATGTTGGAGTGGGTTTCAAGTGAACAGAATAATATAAATAGAGAGTGAGTCTTTCTATTTATCATACACACACTCACTCATTAGGGCACATAAGTGAGAGAGGAGAAGTTCTCTCAAGTGAGAGAGAGAGACAGAAGCTGTGGAGATCATCTTTATGTTTTCGGGTTTTACTTTTGGTGCTGATTCTATCTCTATGGAAGTTGCAGGGTTTTCACCATTTATGGTTTCCCCGAGGATAAACACTGTGTTCATTGTCTCTTGTGTTTGATTGCTGTGCTTGTTATTCTCTCAGTTAAAGATCCTAATCTAATGCTAGCTTAATGATAAAATCTAACAACAGGTAGAAGACAACCCCCCTTAAGTGTTAAATTTGTTGTAGTGCAACCTTTTTTATTAACTAAGGTTAACCTTGATCAATGAGTAATTTTCTTGCTATGTATGGGGGATATGGTAAGCATATTTTTAAAGTGCTACAAATATATTTCCTCTACCTTATTTTAAGGTTTGCATTAGGAAGTTTTATCAAAATTGTAGGGTGTTGACTAGTGTCTATAGAGGATCAACTTCGATATTTGAAGTAGAGGCATGTTCTAGAGACTAGAGGACAAGGTCACATAGTTCCATTGATGAATATGATCCCAATATAGGAAATGGTTTGATAATTATTTGCTGTAGCATGAAGTGTTTTTGGGCACTAGAGGCCATTTAGAGAATCTATTTATGTATATTGGTTTGACATGGATTGCACTCGATGCTATTTTAGTTATATGCACCCTTACTTTTTATATACAAGAGAAACTTTGCATATTTATGTATAATGGCTTGGATTCATATGGATGCACATGAATATATATGTTTCTTTTTTCAAAATTTGATTTCTTTTTTCATTAGGGGAGTTTTGTGGTGAAAAATGGCTCTCAAAACAGAATTGTGATGTCAACCATATGGGTAAAATTTGGTAAAAAAAATGGAGGGAAAAAGAAAAAACTACTTTTTCTTATTGTAGTTTTGGCATATCTCCTTATTAGTTCACCCAAATTTCGAGTTTGGGGACTCATTTGATGCAGAATTTAATTCTGCATCCAACCCATATCCACATTTCACAATTCTTAGGTACCTACGAAGCCTAAAAATGAAAATTTCAATAAAAAATGTATTTTAATATTAAAATACATTTTTTTATTGAAATTTTCATTTTTGGGTGTCGTGGGTACCTCATAAGTATGCAGTGTGGGCATGGGTTTGATGCGTAATTAGATTATGCATCCAACGAGTCCCCAACCTCAAAATTTGGGTGAACTGATAAGGAGGTATGCCAAAAATACAATAAGAAAAGTATTCTTTCTTTTTGCTCTCCAAAATTTATAACTTTTATTTTATTATTATAACTCTTATTTTATTATTTCCCTTATGAGGCCCATTTTAGGCCTCAAAACTCCCCTAATGTTTCGGTTCCTTTCTGTTCATATTTGTCCAATATGCATTAGATTTCTATTTTATTTTTTAAACTAATTAAACCTATAGTAATTTTCTTTCACAATGTTGAGCTAAGCGTTGAGTTTGATTCCATTGAACATGTTGCCACCTTTCACACACTTGGGGGTTTAGTGCAACATAAATATTCAAGCTGCTAGGTGTGTGCTTGGGGGAAAGTCTTGAGTCAAGTACTGTCACTTGATCTTGACTCCTCTATTTAAGAAAAACTCCTAACGAAGCCAAGGGGGTGGTCCCTAAGAAAGAGTTATCTAAGGCTCTTAAGTTTTAGTCGTTAGTGATGGAAGTAAGTTGTTTAGGAGTTTTGTGAAGTAAAATTATTGAGACAAGATTGTTTGCAAGTTTAAATAAATATTATAGCAGCATAACATCAACACATAAACAAATTGAAATAAATGCGAATCAAATCAGTGCAAATGGAGTCAAAGTAAAATAATGTTGTTGAAATAATTTTTTTTGCAATGTGTCTTGGTCATTTTTAATTATTAAAATACTAGTTGAGTTAAGGGAAGGGGATTCTCGATATACTGAAAGTACCGAGAATATATCCGGAATATGATGAAATTGGTTCCTCACTTATAAATGTGGGCTAAATTGGAGTCTCTAATAATGTGTCCAATTGTATCTCGAGGTCACTACTTAGTGGTTCCTGCTTCCTTTGAATAAAATGCCCACAATTGTCAAATATCGTACGCCAGATCTTCGTAATGTTTTTAAGGGAGTTGATTTTATTAATATATTATTAGATTAATGTGTAGGATTAATATATTATTGTTGATTTTATTATGTTAGATTAATATATTTTAAGGAAAGATTATTTAGGAAATGAAAACCTGCATGGAACTTCAATATGGGAGGGATGGACGAGTGATTATAATCATGGATAAGGTCATTGAACTGCTTCCCAAACTGGCAAGTATTCTTCCAGGCTTCTTCTATCCAAGATTGGATAGTACTAATGTATAGATCCGTATGATGATATAGGTCATCATATTCATCTAAAAGGATTATCTGCTGATAAATCTATGTGTAATCCCAACACTGCTCCAAATAATAAGGAGCATATATATGCGAAGACGATGGCTGAAAAAAATATTCAATTAGTTGCACCCAATCTGACTCTTCACTACATTGCTTCTCCAAGTTCTTGTTAAAGATACTCAAATACAACTCTCACTGATCATATGAAAATTTTGATTTCTCTTCTTTGCAACTTTCATAAGTCTTAGAATAAACATGCTCCTCTCTAGACATATCATAGATGGGATTTTCAAAAGTCTCATAGGTTGGATTTTCAATAAAATTCCAATAGTCATCATCCCCATCTTTGTCATATATGAGAGATTCCTCATCACTTGTATCAAGTTCTTGACTGTTTTGCTTCTCTTTGTCTTCATTACTGATACTGACATATGGATTAGACTGATCATATGGATAAACTGCATGCTCTTATTATATATAAAAATTTCCCAAGGCCACAAGATTCATGCTCTCTCCTTTTAACACCTCATAAATAGGATCTTCAATAAAACCATCAAGAGTTTTTGGTTCATTATTTTCCTCCTCAGACATGTCATAGATTGGATTTCCCATGAGAGTCCAGGAATCCTCATCAACATATTTTTCAGACATAAGGGAGTCTTCGTCATTTGTATCATGCTCCAGACTATACTTGTCCTCCTCTTCATTCTCATCTTCTTTTAAAAAAAAGGTCAGAAGGTAGTAAACCTTCTAGACTATCATCATTATATGGAGAACATGTAGGAGTGCCATCTTGCACATTACAATTTCTGTCATAAATCTCATTATAAGCTTCTGTAATGGTTTCATCCTGAGGTATTTCTAGAGTAAAAATGTGATCATCGTCACTGAAATAATCATGAAATCATTCCCAATCATCACTATTCTCTGTTGATGTGACATAAGGAGGGTCTTCAATAACATGTTCAATTAATGGCTCTTCATGTACAAACTCAATGGGATCATCATGGATTTATTCTTCATTCTGATTTCTTCGAGGTAGCACCGAATACCTATCATTTCATATCATCATGAGAAAAGGTAATGTAGGGTCTTCCTCATTATACTCTATCCAGGGAAAGGAAGTGAAAAGGAACCCTTCTAGGAACTTGTCTAAATATATGTCAGTATCTCATGTATGCCACTGCCTCAAGAATATTCTTAGGAAGCTTGAAAAATAAGTAATACCTTTATTTTGAAAACGATTGAGATACCATTCATAAGCAAATTTTCCTCGTAGAGTACTAACAAACATCTCCATCATATTATCTTAATACAAAACATTGAAGTCAACCATAATTTTAAGGAAAGATATGACATGTTGGACTTTGCATGTCTTCACCATTATGATAATTAGGGAATCCTAGGATGTTTAAGAAGTTAATGGAAGGATATTCACTGGAAATATGATCTCTTTTTCCATCCATATTGTTTACTCAATAGCAAGAATTTGATATAACCATGAAGCCATCAAAATAATGAGCTTTAAAATTTTACTGTTTTCTTGGGCTTATCTACACACAATCAAAATAATGAGCTTTAAAATTTTACTGTTTTCTTGGGCTTATCTACACACAATCAATCTCAACAATTTTTGTGAGAAACAAGGGTTTTATCTCTTCAATGGAGTCGCCATGTGAAAAGAAAAATATGCATCATAAATCTTTCACAAAAATTTATATTTTTTGATTTTCTTTGTATAAAAGAAAAAAAAATGTTAGTGGAGTCACCAAACAAAGAATCAACGATATACTCTAATAATTCATCAAACAAATCAAAAACAAAAATGAAAGAAGAAAGTCGTAACTCATGAATAAAAATATTTATCCCCAGCAACCATGGGGGCATCACCGACGTAATGATACGATATCATGTTCGTTCATATTGGGGGCTTAGAAATGGTCAGAAAATAAAAAATTATATTAGGCATATATTTGGGGTTAAAGGTTTTTTTTTTATGTTAATAAACAATATGCAATATATTGGGGGTTTGTTTTATCCCGACTATAGTATAAATGGGTGTGAAAAATAGGGGCAGGTGGACTTAAATTATTGGTGTGGGTGTGTCTGTGTTTTAGATTTGTGGTACCTAGCCGAAATTAGACCTCTATGTCTGCGTTTTGTCATATATCCAACTATTTGCAATACATAGGTTGAGCCCTCGCTCCCCTCTCCTTATGTATTTTTATCTTTATCCCTTTAATCCTCTCTCCCTGTAACCTGAATATTGATCGTAATGCAACATCCTGGTATAGCCACAGTAAGCAAGTCAGGGTGTGGAGAACAAGCCAACCACGAATGGGTGTTTTCTTAGCAAGACGTGGGGCGTTTTCTCTGCTAGAGCTGCGACGGTTGCATCACAACTTTTCCAGGTAAGGAAGGAAATCAAACCCTGAGTCTTAGGTGTTTTTGAATAAATATATAATTTGGATGGGCCGACGTGGTCAGTTGTCTCGATTCCCAGAGAGTCGACCTCGACTTCCATAGCCTCCACGTTGATTGTCAAACCAGCGTTCGTACCAACGACCTTCATACCTTTGATTATTTTGGTAGTTTTGCTCATTGTTTTGTGCAACTGTGTTAGTATGATATACTGCTTGATAATTTTTTCGATTCTTTAGATTCAAGTGGTAGTCGGAGGTGTTGTGATTTTTAGTTTCACAGATTGTGCACCATGATGCTTTGCCATTCTTCATGTTGAATGGGAAATCTTTTGTGGTATGCTCTCCATACTCGTAGAAACATTTTGTTTGCACAAATCGAACATCTTGTTGGCTAATATCCTGTCGGCAGTTGTCTTTTGAATGTCCAGCTGTCAAGCACTTCGTGCACCAAATATCCTGACTCTTAAGGTTTAGCTCTTTTAGAGATTTCTGCATGACCTCAAGTTGTTCCTCCAGTTTGTGATATGTGGAGTATGCTAAAATGTCTTCATCCATTTCTACTTGTAGAGATTTTGTGAGCGCATCTTCATAAGTTTTGAATGTCTCCAGACTGATGTGTCGACAAATATTCTGTGACAGACCTGCAAGAAACCACTGGATTAATAGTTGCTCATCAATGACATAATCCAACTGGCTGAGAAGGTCTTTCCAGCGTTTGTCGTAGTCACAGACAGTTTCTCCTAGCTTTTGTGATATTGTCTTTAATTTATTTGCTGCCAGATGTTTTGCATCTAGAGTTTTAAAGAACGATAGAAATTGTGCTTTGACTTCGGCTTTTGTTGCTCGTGGGGTTCTCTCAGAAAAGGTCATATACCAAGTTAATGCCCTTTTCCTTAAGGCACCGGTGAACTGCGCCATTTGTCTATCTTCATCAGTAACTTGGTTGGCCTCCAAAGTCGACTCACAGATGAACCAATGTCGTCTGGGGTCCTCATCGCCCTCATATAGAGGGATGTGTGCTGTCCCATGACCCATGTCGGAGTCACTATCACTGTCTTCCTTAGGAGGTGGTGGTGGTGGGGGTGGTGGTGGGGATAGTGGGTTATTTTGTTTATTCTTCTGTGCAGAACTATTGTTGACAGAACTCTCGTTTCCATCGATCATCTTGGTTTTCGTTTCTTCTCCAACAAGCAGTCGGTCGAGGTCGACTTCTCCCGTCAATGTCCAATTGCAATTATTTGTCTACAGCTCCAAATTTTCTGTATCGTCCAAAGCTGTATTTGGCAGGGGGGGTGCTCCTTCATGTGTCGGGTAAAGTAAGTGGATACTCCGGTTGGAGGGTAACTCTTGAAGCATGACCCAATTTCCTTCTTCTGCTCGATGGATAATTAGATGATTATCATCGTTTCTCTCATCATCTAGTCGGCTCCAAATACCAAAGTCACCAGCTCCTAGTCTGAGGTCCTCTTCGACAATTGTTTGTATCCTGGTACTCAGATCCATCGGAGATAGAGGTCTTACCTCCTGGGGGATTTCTAATTGGAGAGCTTCTTGCTGCTCTATCCACAAATCTTCTTCCATAGGGGACGCTTCTTCTTCCACGCCTTCCTCATGTCGGTCATGACCCGACTCTGGCGGACTTCTCTCTTGGTCTATCACCCTAGTGCTCATTCCTCTTTGCAGTGCTATGGCTCTTTCTCTTCTCTCTTCCCTTCTTTGCAGCCTCTTCTCCCTCTCTATTTTCTGAAAGTCCACCGTACCTTTATGTGATACTGTCCTTTCGATTTCCCTTTTAGGTCGACTTCTCATTGCTGGTGAATGGTTTCTCTTTAGTCGACTAGAATCCTCTCCACTTTACCCCGACATACGACCAGCTACCCCCCCATTTCCTACCCGACGCTTTAGAAATCCCGGATAGTTCTGTTCACTTGCTTAGGAAGTATTCCAGTCCCTTTCGGCAATGAATTTCTCCCACTTCTTTTGTTTCTCTGCCCAGTTAGTATTTTGTGGCGGTTCGCGTAGTAATGGACGAGGTTCAACAATATGACCTACTCCTTTCTCGATCAGAAATTTGAACAGCAAGGTCGGTAAGGAACACAAGAATTTTTCGGTGAGGTCTGTGTAGAATTTCTTCTGGATGGTTTCCACCGAAGTTATTTCCTCTACGGCTTGCTCCTTGTAGAATTCATCAACGATCTTTTCGAACCACTCCGACAGGTTTGTTCTTCCCCCTTGAATCAGTTTGTCTAGCAGCTGTTGGTCTTTAATCGCTTCCGGCTTTTTCATCCAGGAGTTTCTTCAAAAGCTGGGGCACTGATTCTACAAACTTCTCATGAGTCTTGGTAAAGAACCTTTCTTTTGCTTGAGCAGTTGTTAATCTGTTTCTTCGTGCGTAATTTTGCAAGTAGTTTGCTATTTTACGTTCCCACCAGTCCTTAATCTCTTGTTCTGATATCATCTGCTTGTATACATCTCATACATGTACTACTGGCAACAGAACCAATGTTGTAATCTAACAGATCACATAGGGTTACCAATAATACACATTAATACAGACATACATAATAGAGACAAGAGACAAGAACAAGTAAGTAGAATAGCAGGTTATATTATAGTGAAAGGGTCCATACAATACAGAGAACTGAACCGAGTTCTCATCTGGCTCAACAGCCTAATATATATGATTTACAAATAGTTACAAATAACTACCTGTCAGTTCACTCAACCGACACGACCTTAGGTGGCCAACCTAATCTCTCATTAGTTGGCTGACCGACTTAGTCGGCTAATGGACTAAGTCGGCTATCGTTCAAGTTGGAATACCGACTTGCTCCTCCAACAACCCTCTTAAGTTTTAACGCTTATTTGGTAAAATGTCAAACCATACTTAATATGTTGATTTGTTAAACAACTGCTAAATTTAGATTGTTCAGCTATGTGATATGTATTAGTAATATGCAATTTCCATCTTGGGTTTCTTATCATTTCTATGTTGTCCTTTTTAACCAAATGTTAATGCCACAATGATCTGGTGGAGAATTGTAAGCACCCAATAAGGGTGGAATTAGATAGAAAATTTTCCTGTTTCCCGTCATTAAGCAATTTGAATGTCAAATATATGTTGGTTGTGGAGCCTAATATTCCAGATCCAGAGGTATTATTCAGTTGTGTTTGTACCCCAGGTGTACTGTACACTCATTCCCCCTGCCTTTGGGTTTGAGGGCAGCGTCCTCGAGACACGGGGGTTCGTGGGAAGCGCCCCCGAGATGTGGGGGTTCAGGGGCAACGCCCCCAAGAAAACGGGGGTTCGGGGGCGGAGCCGCTGAGAAATTTTTTTGGGATGTGTGTTGGCCAACAGCTTTGTGGACCCATGGTATTGGGTTAACCCTAGAATTTTCTCATTGTATTTCCCCTATAAAAGAAAGTATTGTAGAACGACTGAGTATGGTATTGTATTGTATTGGAAGAGAGACTGTGAGAGCGTGAAGAGGAACTGTAGTGATTGTGCTGCAGGGTGTATCCCTTCATTTTTCTGGACTGTAATAAAAGGACTGGCAATTTCTTTGTGGACGTAGCCCATCATTTGGGTAAACCACGTTGTATCTGTGTCTCTCTGTAATGTTTTAATGTGTTTTGCATCTTGTTTATTGATTTAACTGTATATCTATTGTTGCTTTGCGGTCTTGTTTTCTAACAATATAGTCATAAATTATTTTTGACAGATGTTTATAAAAATGGTTGATACTTAGTGATATAATTTTCCAAACTGACATTTGACAGGCTCCTTTGTTTTCACATTCAAGTTCTCCAAAACTGTGATGTATGTAATGCTATATTTTTAACATTTAAGCTATATTATCTTAGGATCTTATCTGAGAGAATAACAAGCAAAACAATTAATCACAAGGGACAATGAACACAAAGATTTTCCTCGGGGAAACCATAAAGGAGAAAACCCTACAACTTCCCCAGAGATAGAATCAACACCAAAAGTAAAACCCAAAGATAGTAAGATGATATCCTGATAGCAGTAGTCTCTCTCTCTCTTGTCCCAGCTTCTTCTTCTCTCTCTCTCAGTTATGCACTAGAATTGAGTGTGAGTGAATGTGTATGAATGTGTGTTAAATAGAGAGGCTCCCTCTCTATTTATACTAATTCCCGACTTGACAATAACTCACTAGGTCCGATTTCTATAGAAGAGTCTAAGAACCCTAGGGCCCCACAACTGCGGGGACTTTAACCCTTGATCTATAAGGAGAGTTATACTCTATGACTTTACATGACTTGTTTACATTATTAAATCTCCCAATCACATTGGGGCATGGCATGACTCAATTACATTACAGATACTTCCCAGAATAAACATCGGGGTACAATACATAAGATATACAAGTGAATACATTTCGAAGTTACAAATACATCAACACTCCCTCTTAACTAGGAAGGTATTCTCTCGACACAATTTATCAGCACAAGTCTTATTCTTTGCATCATCTGGATCATCATCAAGTCATCTTCATCTTCAAGTCATCTTCATCATCTTCATCAAGTTTGGATCATCACTAGATCATCATTGAGTCTGGATCATCACTTGATATGGAGCATCATTGGATCGTCATAAAGTCTGGATCATCACTTGATCTAGAGAATCACTGGATCATCATTAAGTCTGGATCATCACTTGATCTGGATCGTCACTGGATCATCATCAAGTCTGGATCATCACCGGGTCATCATCACTGGTGCTATCTCAATTCTAATCGTCACAGGAAGTTTTACAGAGACAACCCTTTTTCATGCTGGTTGTAGGCCTATCCTTCATGTAGGTCTTCGTCGTCTTTAGCACTTATATTTGACCATGGAATGAACCATGTCAGAAAGGCCCGCTCAACACTTACATCTGACCATGGGAGGAACACATCCAAGAACCATGTCAGAAAGGCACGCCCAACACTCACATCCGACCTCATCTTGTTAGGAAGGCTATACACTTACATCCGACCTTATCATGTTAGAAAGGATCTGCACTTACATCCGACCTCATCATGTCAGAAAGGCGCTGCACTTACATCCGACCTCATCATGTCAGAAAGGCTCTACACTTACATTCGACCTCATCATTTCAGAAAGGATTTGCACTTACATCCGATCTCATCATGTCAGAAAGGCACTGCACTTACATTCGATCATGTGGGAACACATCCCTCAATCACATCAGAATGGCTCTACATTGATCATGTGAGAACACATCCCACAATCACATTAGAATATCTCTGCACTGATCATGTGGTAACACAACCCACAATCACATCAGACATCTCTGCACTTATATTTGATCATGTGGGAACATATCCCTCAATCACATCATTAAGGATCTGCATTGATCATGTGGGAGCACATCCCACAATCACATCAGAATATCTCTGCACTGATCATGTGGTAAAAAAACCCACAATCACATCAGAGCATATCTGCACTTACATCTGACCATGTGAAGCTCAACCTTCCACCATGTCAGAAAGGCCAACAGACACATCAATTCCCTTTGGAGGGAACCTCGATATGGAGAACACCAAGTTTCTCCCTGAAGTACATCAGTTGTCTGCTTGTCCGTCGCAACATACTAGAGCTTCACTGCTCCTCTATGCACCATATCCCTGATATAGTGATACTTGATCTCAATATGCTTTGACTTGTCATGGAACACTGGGTTCTTCAACAACTTCACACATCTCTGGTTGTCGCAATATATACAAGTAGCATCCATTTAGAGATCAAATAAATAAGACAATAGCTTTCTCAACCACACTGCCTCACAACTAGTAGAACAAGCTACAACATAATCTGATTCGGCTGTACTCAGTGAAACACAGGATTGCTTCCTGCTAAACCAGGAGATCACACCTGATCCCATACTGAAGAAACACCGTGAAGTGCTCTTTCTATCCATGGAACTGCCCGCCCAATTTGAATCCACATAAGCTTCCAAGTTAATATTATGATTCGCCTCATACTTGAGCACATAATCAATTATACCCTTTAGGTACCTCAGAATATGCTTTGCAGCAATCAAGTGAACATGTCTCGTATCCATTAGGAATTGGCTCAATGTATTCACAACAAAGCAAATATCTGGTCTCGTATTCTTCAGGTACATCAAGGACCCAATCATCTGACGATAGATCGTAGCATCAACCGCTTCTGATGAAGCATCACTCAATAACTTCAGGTTCGATTCCATATATGTGGTCATGGCTTTGCAGTCCATCATCCCAAACCTCTTCAGGATCTCTACTGCATACTTCCCTTGTCCTAGGGAAATTCCATCTGCATTCTGCCACACCTCCATGCCTAGAAAGTAGTGCATCATACCCAAGTTGTTCATTTCGAACTTGGTAGAAATATTCCTCTTTGTATCAGCAATCAACCCATCCTCACCTGTTACAAATAGATCATCTACATACAGTAGGAGTATCACTGGGTTCCCTTCTTCAACCTTGTAGTAAAGGTTGGAATCCGCTTTACTCTTGGTAAAGCCCAAACTAGATAGGAAGCTGTCAATTCTGCTGTACCATGTCTTGGGTGCATGTTTCAAACCGTACATGGATTTCTTTAACTTACACACGAGTCTCTCTGTCATGTGTCTCAAAATCGAGTGGCTGCTCCACATATACTTCCTCTTCTAATACACCATTCAAGGAAGCTATCTTGACATCCATCCGGTGTACTTTCCACTTCATTACTACAGCTAAAACAAGTACTGATCTGATGGAAGTATATCTGTCTACAGGAGCAAAGGTTTCTTCATAATCTATTCCTTCTTTCTGGGAGAAACCACGAGCCACAAATATTGCTTTATATTTCTCTATGCTACCATCTGCAACATGCTTGATCTTATAGATCCATTTGGAAGTCACAACAGACTTCCCCTCTGGTCTTGGGACAACATCCCAAACATCATTCTTCATGATCGATTGATACTCTTCGATCATAGCATCCTTCCATTCTTTCTTTTTTGCTGCTTCTTCATAGTTGGAAGGTTCTTTATCAATGAAGTCACATAATAGGGCTACATAACCGGAGTAGGACCTGGTTCTTTTCCTTTCTGTGTGTATCTCTTCTGGAGCCCCATATCTTTCTGGACCTTGGATAGCTTCTCATATCCAAGCAGGTTTCCTCTTGTGAGGATTCTTATCATGAGGTGGATCTACAGGTTCTTGAGGTTATTCTATTTCTCGATCTTCTTCTGGAATTTCTTCGTTCATGGTTGTGTCATGAATTCTGGGTACTTCTATTTCTACAGGTTCTTTAGTAGGTATCTTTTGTTGAAATACTGAGAGGGGGGTGAATCAGTATTTGTACAATTAAAAAAAAACTTTAATCAAAAGCAGGTTGCTGATCACCAATCACATCACATCATCAGTATGTATAAAGACAGCAAGATGCACAGTACACAATGGTTTTTAACGTGGAAACCAAAGCTCTGGGGGTAAAACCAAGAAATCCTTTTTAATAATAGTTGTCCAGAAATAACTGGATAAAAGGAACAACTACCTTATTATATAGACTTCAATTTTCCAGCTTCAACTGGAAGGAGGCTACGACCTCCTGATTTACAGGCTACGACCTGAAGGAAGCTGCTACTCCCTAGTTTTCCGGTTTCTACCGGAAGGAGGCTACGACCTCCTTTCCTTGCCCCATCCTGCCACCCTGATAAGAAGAAGATTGTTGAACCTGTGGACCTGTCACATACCAAACACTGCTGCTGATATTCTTTGCACTCTAGTCACTGTCAAATCATCCCTGTAGTCAACACTCACACATCATCTTTCTGCTCATGTCATCACTGTCATATCAAACATAAAACTGCTCATCCAGCTGCTCATCAACATTGCAGGTTACTTGCTTGTCCCTTCAATAGATCTGTGCTATGTGTAGAATTTCTTGCTGCTGATAACCTCTGTTCACTGTTCACTGCCAAGTCAACCTTATTACTGACACACACACTGCTCTATACACAATTATCAGACATGCATCATCATGTAGTAACAACAGGTATACATCATCAAGGAGTATGCATCAAATTTACATCATATCATCATCATTGTCAAGGAAAGGTCTGGAACATCAATTCTTGCATATTCTGAATTGTCCTCTGCTCAAGTTTCTGCCCTGTAATCAGTCTGTCAAGCCTGCCTGTTACAATTACTTCTTCAAATCTTTAACCCTTCATTGGCTGTGCATCAAAACTTTGGACTCCCTACCTAGGATATGTATGACTGCTTGTACATCATCAACATCATACTGCTGTTACAGTTAGATCAATCTATACTGTTAAGAATGTCTCCAATCACTGTCAAGTATGTAGTCACTAGTTATATCAGAATTGTCATCAAACAATCATATCACTGTTATGTTAAAGGCCACTTGCTTAGGCAATACATGAGTGGCTATTCATATTGCAAATAATGTATGTG
>LPNX010984255.1:536038-552617 GCA_001517045.1 Pseudotsuga menziesii | reverse complement strand
TAATATTAAATTATTTTAATATTAATATTGTTTTATTTATTTTATTTTAATATTAATTTTAAATCTTTTATTAATGTTTTAAGGTTTTAACAAATAAAAAACGTTTTACTATTTAATCTTGTTAATATTTTGATTAAACCAACTTGGGGGTACTTGACCACTCTCCAGGAAGTTCAGGGCTTTTGCCATTGTCCCAAGGGCTCCAAGGGCTTCAGACTTGGGCTTGGACAAAGTCAAAAGGTCTCCTTTGATGCTGACACTTACTCAACGCTCAGAGGCTCCTCAAGGGGCACCAAGACACATTAACACACATGTTGGCATCAATGACAATTTAGTCAACATCTTTCTGGTTTTGTTGTAAGCTGAGTCTTTGTCAAATGTTACGTTCCTGCCAATGTCGATATTCTTGAATCTTGAGAAGTATATTTTGTAAGCCTTCGAGTTTTCAAAGTATCCCACAAATATACCCTTCCTTCCTGAAGGATCTAACTTTTTCCTCTTTTCTTTTGGAATGTGTATGTACACTAGACAGCCAAATATTCTGAGATGACTGACTTCTGGTTTCTTTCTAAAAAATACTTCTTCAGGTGTCTTGTTCTCGAGTACTCTATGTGGAGTACAGTTATGTACATACACAATTGTTCTAGCCACTTCTGCCCATAGATGCATGGGAAGATCTTGATCATGAAGCATTTCCCTTGCAGCTTCCATGATTGTTCTATTCTTTCTTTCTTCAACCCCATTCTGTTGTGGATTATATGGACTGGTCAACTCCCTCTTAATCCATGAATCTTTGCATAATTCCTTGAATTCATTTGATGTGAATTCTCCGCCATTGTCTAATCGGAAAATCTTGATCTTCTTCTCTGTGTATTTTTCGATCAAGGCTTTGAATTCCTTGAACTTGCTAAATACTTCATCTTTGTTCTTCATGAAGTATACCCATGTCTTCCTAGAAAATCATCAATGAAAGAAACATAATATACATACCCGCTTAATGAACTGGATGACATCGGACCGCATACATCGGAGTGAATGATTTCTAAGATTCCTTTAGCCTTGCTTTCGCTACTTGAAAATGTCTTCTTTGTGTTCTTTCCTTTTGCACATCCCTTGCATACTCCTTCATGTTTTGCTTGTATTTATGGAAGACCTTCAACAACTTTTCTTGCAAGTGGTAGTGCCCTATAGTGTACATGTGCAATCCTTCTATGCCAAAGTTCATTTGGTTCTACTGAGTCATGAACCAAAGCTTGTTCTGGTTGGCCCTTTAATTTGTATAGTCCTACCTCTTACTATTGCATAGTCAATAGCCTTTACTTTTTGCCACATGAGAACTTGTCCATCTATAAATGCAATTCTTATGCCTTTTGCATCTAATGCAGAGATGGAGAGAAGGTTCTTCTTTAGTCCTGGTACAAATAGGACATCCTTCATTTTCATAGACTTTCCAAAGTCTAATTTGTAGGAGGATTCTCCACTACCTTTTATTGGATATTGGTAGTCATCTCCAAGTTTCACCTTGTGGGGTGATTCAAGTTCTGATAGTTTCACAAATGATTCTTTGAATCCCATCATGTGTTTGGAAGCCCCATTGTATATAAGCCAATCATTGCTTCCATGTGTGATGTTTCCTATGAGAGCGAAAATCAAAACACATTCTTCATCACTTGAAGAATCATCACTTTCTTGTTTGATTCTCTTCTTGGAAGGCTCATCATCTTCTGCAACATGAGCATGATGTCTTTTATTGTTTCCCTTCCTCTTGTGAGATCTATCTTTGTTTCTAGGAAAATCTCTTGCAAGGTGTCCTCTTTCATCACATGTAAAGCAAATGTACTTAGACAAATCTTTGTTAGACTTTCTAGTGTTTTTCTTTTGGCGAGAGTGCTTACCTTTGTGATGGTTTGTTCCGATTTTCATGGATTGTACTGTGAGAGCTTGATCTTCACTTCCCATCTTTTCTTCTCGAGCCGTTATTCGAGCTTCTTCTTGTGAGAATTCCTCCCACAGTCTGCTAAACTTGACTAGCTTCTTTCTGGCACAGATCCCTTGAATGAAGGATTCCCATGCCCTAAGGATACCATTCAAGGTGGTCATCACAATTTCTGCATTTTCTACTTTTTCATCTACCGCTTCCAACTGTTCCTTGATCTGAGAGACCCTTGAAAAGTAAGTCTGGATGGTCTTTGCATTCTGGATCTTTACATTCTTCAATTGGTTTCTCGGAGTCGTCTTTCGGTTTATGTTCTTCCCTTCAAATAACTTGGTCAGGGAATCAAACATCTCTTTAGGTATCTTTAGAGAGGACACTTGTGGTATGAGGTGATCCTTGATTGAATCAACAATAATCCTCTTATACATGACCAATTTATTCTTGTGTAAGGCCTTAGCCTCATCTCCCTCTGGAACTGGGACCTCTTCATTGATGTAAGAGTCCAACTCATTTTCTTCCAGGACCATGACGATCCTATACTTCCAAGTGCAGAAGTTATCAGCTCCCTCAAGCTTTTCATCAAGCTTGGTATGATGAGACATCTTAATAGAGAACCTCAAATGTAAATGCAAAAGATTTAGATCTTACCAGGTTAAGATGTCGGATTTGGATCTGGAGCTGAATTTCTGTAGAGCTGGTTTTCTGGTTCAGGAGCAGATTAAGGTTTGACTTTCTTGGAGTTCTACCCAACCAAAAACTTTGATTTTGGGGAGGAGATCAATCTAGGCCTAGGCTCCCAAAAATTCCACTTCTGTGGAAAGCCCTAATTTTTGGTAGCAGTTTCGGCTCAAAAACTGAAAAATGCTCAGAATCAGATTTTGCTTCGATAGAAAGATGTGCCCTAGAGAGGAGAGTCAGCCCAACCTTCTTTTTCTAAAACTCCGTGGAGAGAGATCCTAAAAGTAGGAAGCCCTAGTTTCAACATCTGCATAGTGTCTTCTTCTTAGGTTAGCTCTGATACCATGTTATATTTTTAACATTTAAGCTATATGATCTTAGGATATTATATGAGAGAATAACAAGCACAATAATCAATCACAAGAGATAATGAACACAAAGATTTTCCTTGGAGAAACCATAAAGGAGGAAACTCCGCAACTTCCTCAGAGACGGAATCAACACCAAAAGTAAAACCCAAAGATAGTAAGATGATCTACTGACAACAATAGTCTCTCTCTCTCTTGTCCTGGCTTCATCTCTCTCTCTCACTTATGCACTACAACTGAGTGTGAGTGAATGTGTGTTAAATAGAGAGGCTCCCTCTCTATTTATAATAATTCTCGACTTGGCAATAACTCACTAGGGTCGACTTCTCTAGGAGAGTCTAATAACCCTAGGGCCCCAAAACTACGGGGACTTTAACCCTTGATAAAAAAAGGAGGGTTATATTCTATGACTTTACATGACTTGTTTACATTATTGAATCTCCCGATCGGAACATCGGGGCATGACATGACTCAATTACATTACAGATACTTCCCGGAATAAACATCGGGGTACAATACATAAGATATACAAGTGAATACATTCCGAAGTTACAAATACATCAACATGTAACATTAAAATTCTCCCTGATAGTCACCTATGTTCATTAAAATGGTTGATAAGAGTGATATAATTTCCAAAACATACATTTCAAAATCCTGTCGTGATGGCACTGAACAACCCTGATTTTAACAATGTAGGATTTCGATGTTGAAGTGTCGCACATTGTAATATGTATATTCCAACGGCAACCATTATGATTCGATAGGTGTGGAATTATAAAAGAAATATATCCTTAGTTATATACCTTTCTCATTTCAGGAATCATCTCAAATCCAACAGTATTTATATCATTAATTAAAATGCAATGCATACAACAATACTTATTCATTACTACATGTTATCACTCCAGGAAACTCCTCTAGGTTGCAGCTCAAGGATGCCTGGTAACTTAAATGTTTTTAGGGTTTTCTAAATAGATCAAGTTAGGTAACCTATAGAACCTCACACTCTCAAGACATGCATGAAACTCAATTAGGGATAAGGCTTCTAACTACCACTGTTCAGAGGTTTGATAATATGGTGCAGAGATGGAGAACTTATCATGCTGGCAGATTCTTACATAAAACATATATATATATATATATATATATATATATATATATATATATGGCTAACCATAACAAAGAAGGTACTTATAATTCAAATTATCAATATGCCAATAGGATGACAACTATCAGACATCAATAAACCTGAATAACACATTCAAGCATAAGCGCAAAATAAACAGAAAATGGAAGTTGAACATATGATAGCAAAAGAGCTTAAATTATGTCATGAGCAATATGAGAATCTTGACAATAGTAATGGTCTACAAGTCCCCGAAGTTGAACTTTTTCTTCAAAATAAGTCTTAGGCTTTATAGCCTCTACAAAAATATTTAGATCCTGAAAAATTGGATTTGTTTCAATAAAACTAGATAAAATTAATGTTTTTTGCAAAATTAGGTTAGAAACCCTAATTTAACTACTAGTCTATCTAATGCTAACTCTTGTTTACTCATTGAACTTTTTGATGACTGCAGTGAGCACTGAAGTATAGCTTTAACCTGCCATTTGATAGATAAGCCACTATTGGCAAAAAATAGGTAGGGTTTGTGACCCTTTTCTCCATGGTTGTATCCTCAAAACTGGAACAGACCTCTCCCAATGGTGTTTTCCAACAAATTTTAGCTTTATATTTCATCCTTGAGGTAGTTGTACTCGCCAAAATTGGTTCTACATGCCAAAACATCTTTTTGCACCCTTTTCTACTTTCGGTGGTTAAGGAGGCAGAATCCTGGGTTTGTTAGCTGCCGAAAGCTATGCTTTCGATGGCTAATGAACAGCTGTTGCGTTCGCCTAAGCCATCTAAAGCTCTGTTTTCTACAAAAATTTATTTAGCCTTTAAATCAGACTTTTACACTTTACTCCTGTCCTTTTGGTACTTTCTCAACCTACATAAGATTTGGAATATTGGCAATATCATGGGCTACCTCTGGATTTTGAAAGCTTGTTGCTGCCTCTGCTAGGGTTTCCAGCATAAGATGTGTTTTAGAGTTAGGGTTTGGATTTTCCTTCTAAGACCTCTAGTTCATGTATTTGCCCTAATAGCTGGTTGATTCTCTGGGACCTAGGTTTGATCTTTGAACTCTTCAACATCTACAACAAATATTCATGGACTGATAAATGAGGTCGAAAATGCCACCTGGAGGACTGACAAGTCATCTTTTGCCCTAAAACTTTGGCTAAACTACTGGAAACTGGCACTCAAAGATGGATTTGGTTCTTCAAATATGTGACACATGTGTATAAACTGAAAGATATTTTTGTAGATTGGTTTGTTGTGAGAAAAAACCTCTTTCAGTTTTTTGGAATTCATTTTAATTTGCCCGGGATCTGGATTTCAAAAACATGTGTCAAACAGGAAATTCTAAGATCCAAAAATTAGGTCTCAGAGATGGATTCGATTCTCCCAATATGCAATACCTGTAGGAAACATGTGAGAGGTTATTGTTCTCTGACCTATTAGAAACAAAAACCTCCTAGCGTTTTGCAAAATGATTCTCCAGTCGCTCAGAATCACCATTTAAAAACAATGACTTTTCATAGTAAAAAGCCGCTTTCGGTGGCTTGGAGTGCCCTGAAATTTTGGTCTTAGCTGCTGAAAGCAGGGCTTTCGGTGGCTAATGAATTATTTGTATGTTTGCCTAAGCCACCGAAAGTCCCTTTTCAAAAAACGTGATCAACAGGATTTCAGTGGTTAACGTGGTCTTGAGCCGAAGCTGTTAGCTGCCGAAAGCTGGCTTTTCGGTGGCTAATGAACTGTCGAAAAGTCCTCCTAAGCCACCGAAAGCTAAAATTTCAATTTTTCTTAAAAAACAAAGCACCAGCTATTCAAACTTTGTTAATCACATATAAAATCTCATAATGCATCTTGAAATCCTCATCATTGAGCAAAAATAATTTTTCTGAGTTTGACTGAGTGAAAACTAATTTATTTAGGAGATAACATCTGGCTCCTACTCAGGGATGGGAAGCTCCCTGTGAGGTCCCAAGAACCCCAAACCAAAATGGCTTTCCTGAAAGACAATAATTGAACCTATCTTCTACTGCACCATTGGGCATGGAGTCATTTGTCCTTTATAACTAATACCCTGCAATCTGCCTATAGCCTGCTTTGCTTATTCATGAAAACAACTGAAAATGACCTAGCTGCTCATATTAAGAGCTTATTTTCCTACCTATTCCTACTCTTAATTCTAATCAATAGAGGATTCTTATCATGTGACATCATGCTTCCAATGAATCCATGTTAGAAGTTGCTCTGCTAAACTTATCCTTGATCTTGACCAGAAAAATAAATGAAACCCTAGCATGCAACAATGTAGTTTCAAAGGATGACATAACTAGTTATCATCTGACAAAAATATTTTGATATCTACGCTGCTTATAAGTTCCAGATAGTCAGTAACAGGGTCATAAAACAATAAAGGAATACCTCTCTATGCTGCTATTCCAACTGAATGAAATGCTGCTGCTGGCTGCCTTCGGTGATCTCCATGTCAACTGTAGATTTCTCAACCTCTGATTGGGAAGGATGAGTTATGCCCTGTTGTTCTGGACTTTTTAGATCATCATCTTCCTCTTCATATCTATTGCATTCTTCCTTTGTCTGCAAATCAGAAAACTGAGGGATGCCTTTGTATTTGATGCAGATCCGAATTTGTTACATGCTGTTCCTTCAATCTGCTCATTATCTTTCAGGTTTCCAAAGGGGACAAACTGATCTTCTTGACACCCTCAGTCAGCATATGCATTTGGTACAAAGTCAAAAGCATCTATATTATGGTTAACATTCTAAATATCATTAATATCTCGATCACAATGAGAGGTGTCCCCTATTGCAACATACTCTTCATAGCTATCATTAACCACAACATGCATATGTCTCTGATCATCTCTTTGCTGAAAAGTAGAACTAAAATAAATTCCAGAAGTGGAAAAATCCTCACAAAACTTAAAATCTTCTTTTTCATCATCAGCAATATTTCCATCAAAATTTAAAATGAAAGGTATATAAGGAGAAAAACAATTTTCTTGTTGTTCTTCTTTATTACTTGATGACCTCTATAAATTTATCTCCTCTTGTCTGTTGCTGTTTCCCCTAGTCTGTAAAACTAAAAACTGTGGATAACTCTTACTGATTTCTATTGGATTTTGACCAACAGAAAACTGATCCTCATGGTTCATAATTAAAGAGATTAACTCTTCAGATTTATGGAAATCAGAAATAATAGTATTCGGAGAACCTTTAGCTTCTTCATTACTCCTTTCTAATTTATGTTTATGGGAAATTACCCCATCGTGAAGATCATAAGAGAGATGAGGTAGCTCTTGAGGAATATATTCTTCTCTATTTACCTTTTCATCCTCAGAATGCAACTTATATTCTTCACAACAATTATCAAATGCAAACTCATCTGAATAGTACCTTTTATAATGCTCAGTGAATGCTTTGTGAAAATCGTTCAATGATGAAATACTGGAAGGAGGTAAAGAAAAATACCACTGACGTGCATCACCATATAATGAATACATAAACATCTTCATGCTGCTGATCTAATAGATCCATGCATTCATGAAACTTGAGGAGGTGTTATGCAGGATTGTCTTCTTTCTCCTCTTTGAAGACAGGTAGAAAATAAACTTACATTATTATAATCTTCTTTCAAATTTCATCTTTCTTATACCAGATATTATGATATGAACATTGGTGTTCCATTATTTGTACATGACTAATTTGATACTTGTTTGAATTTTTATATCTTTGAATTCTCTCTAATTAACTCTGAGGGCAGTGTTTCATGGTTTTTGTCTGTGGAATTAAGTTGCTCTCTTTCCCTCTTCATAAGTTCCCATTTTCTAACTGAGATGATTTTTTTCAATGAAATATATCTCTAGTTCGTATTAAATTAGCATGGTTTGTGAACTTAGGAATTTTGATTTATGATCTCTATATTCTTCTAGTCTAAAGTGTCATCAGAAATTCGCAGTTTTTTAATTCATGGATATAAGCCTCCTACACCTTATTATTATAAATCCATAGGGCATAAACTTAGCTCTGTTGTTGGTTCACATGTCTTGCCTTTGATTTTGGCATGTCTCGTGTCAGATAATTGTAGCAACATGTCCTACATGTTATGTTTCCAAGAATAACGTGACTTAGCTTAAAAGATGATCAACTGAACATTTTTTCACAATCCACTGATTGTATAACTTGATAATTTAATTTCATGTATGAGAACATCTCTATACCTCAGTATTCTCAAGCAATTTCCTTGTTCATGATGAAATCGGTTTTGGTTTGATAATGTAAAATTTCCTGTCAAAAGTATGAAAACTTACAAGTTACAAGTAGATAGAATCAGTTCTGAAGATGGGAGGATTTTTTAGTTTTCTGGGAAGATGTACAATGTCATAAACATAAGTTGCAGCATATAAGTTTAATTTTCAAGTCGATCAAAATTCCAAAGTTATTAGTTATAAACACAGTCTTCTGGCATGCAATTCTTTTTTGGGATAGATAATAAGAGAAGATAATTTATTAATGTTCAATGAACGAACACAGGAAGTAGGCCAACGGGACTGAAAGAGATTAAAGTGTACCAACCACTATACATGAGGAGTCTTTGAAATATTTACTGTAAAGTTGGATTGTTTTGTCACTATGATCAATAATAACCCTGTTTTGGGAGACAGGTTGGAAAATGGAATGAGAGGAGCATTTGGAAAACCTCAGGGAACTTGTGCACATGTGGACATAGGACAAGTCCTTTTTTCAGTCTGATGCAAGGAGAATCACTCAAATCATGCCCAAGAAGCTCTGCGTCGGTCCAAGTTCAAGTCTTCTAGGAGACAAAAAATCGTTGTTAGCAGAAAATGGTATTTTGCATTAATCCCAATTCTATATATTTTTAATGTCTAATTACCATACAGGATTTAATTTATTATTATTCATCTTTTAGGGGTTTCACTAAATTCACCAGAGCTGACTACTTGAAGTGGAAGTCAGAAGGAATAATTTTTCCTGATGGTGTGAATGCCAAGGTTAGTGGAAGTGAACACTTATTACTTTTACACGTTTCTTTTTCTTTTTTTGCTTTTTATTTTTGAATATTTTAGTAGTTTATTTTGTATTATTTTAATTATTTCCCTGTTTACTGCATTTTCTTAGTTTCCGAGGACCACTATCCAACCGAAAACCTGGGAAGACATTCCTGAAGCCTACTCTTGTTTCGTCTTCTGATTTAGTTGCTTAGATTTTTGCTTTATGATGGATGATAAACGAAGAGCCTAAAAAGCTTGGCCCTTAATACATTAAGGCATCAATTGGGTCAATCCACATTTTTTGATGACCGAATTAATATTGATTAATATACTTGTGAATGTGTTTATTATATTGTTCCTAATATTTTTATGGATGGATTAAATTTTGTTATTATATGAGGATAGTAATATTACATTTTGCACTTTGTGAACTGATGTATAGAAGCTAATTATGCCGATAGGTGTTCCTTTTGTGAGTCCTATGTCTGACTGCAACATACTTTTGGATCATATTCATTCATCTATCTTAGACAATAGTCAGTTTACTGTTGTCTCACCATTCTCGCACTTAAACCTTTTATTTTTCATCCTTGGCCTAGTTTTTGTTTCCCATCCATCATGTGATAACCATGCAGCCTATGGAGAAGGCTTAGCCTTTGTTATCCCACATGATAACCAAAATATTGGAAGCCTTGTTGGTGGCCTTGTGATTGTTCTGCACTCCAAGGAATGCATCATGGATCTGGTTTAGATGATTTTTGGAAACAGTGGTTGTAAATCCCTAGGATTTTTCAGTGTAACCACCATCCAACTAATCTAAGAGCTCTTCGATCATGTCAAGCAGATTAATTCTAGGGTCAAACAACCAAAGATTTGAGTATTCTTCCAACCATAGAATGATTAGGGATCCTGTAGCAAGGATCATGTCAAGCAGTTTAATTCTGGGCTTAGACGCTCACATATTTGAGTGAAACTTCCATTGAAAGAGTTATAGGTCTCTTAGAGAAACCATGGGCTCCTATTGTTTTTTATGACTCCAGCCTTGAGAAATGGTGGAAATGATTCTCATATTGTTTAACTTTTAAATGCCTTGAGATAGTAGTTACTATTAGTATAAATTTTTGAACAGAAATGTTTGTGTGTTGATTAGATTCTCTTCAATAAGATTGATATTTTCTGAGATTTTGTTATTGAATGTGGGTAGTGGCATGAACATTTTTTTCCTCGTTCAAAGGAAAAAACATGGCTATGTGCCTCAATGGCACATAGAAGACAAAAATATCCCTACTCCAAATACCCCTACTCCAAAGAACAACTAGAACAAACAGGAAAAACAAATAGAAATCCTCCTTTCTTAAAATAGATCCTGAATTTCTTCTGCAGAAGAACATTCTCCTATTTCTGAAGTAACCAACACAACTTTGGGAGGGGCAGAGCTTCCTTTCCCTGTAGACATGTTGAAATTAAGCACAGAGAACAAGATTTTATTTCGATTTTATCCATGATTGGAAGTGTGAGTGGCCATGAACATACATGTTACATATTTTATTCTAATATGATTTGTTTTATCTAAATGTGTTGCAAAATGATTATTTTGAAATTCATTTAAACAAGTGATTCTCTTGAGAGATGGAGTTTGTGTCAAGTATCAGTAGGTTTATATTTTATGGCCGTATGATCGAGATGTGTGAAGCCTTTTGTTTATTAAATGTTGTTGTTGTATCATGCTTGAAATTCTCATAGTACTTGCAATTTTTGGCTGTAACCTTTTCATGGGATAGCGGTAGAAATGTTTCTCATTTCGTTAACATTGAAATGGCTTCAGGTATGCTAATCAAATATCATAAAAATAAAAATACTATAAAAATAAAAATATATATATCTATATATATTAGATGTCTCAACAATTATAAGTTAATCAAATATTATAGAAATGAAAGTATATATTCACACACACACACATATATATATATGATATTATTTATAAGAAATTGGAGTGATATTATATCTTATATATGATATTATTTATAAGAAATTGGAGTGATATTATATCTTATATATGATATTTATTTATAGTAAATTGGAGTGATATTATATGTTGTCATATATACATGTACAAAAATGAAAATATCTCTATGAATGTGAAGGTACATAGAGATACATTGGTCGGGAGCTTCCTTTGTCATGTGTGTGAATGAAAATATCCTTCTTTTGCCCCTACTGTAACTAATCTTTCCAGTAAAGGCCAAGGCAAGGGAGAGGATATCAATTCCTCTAAGGAGAATGATAATTCAGTGTTGAATCCACAACTAGCACTTGTTACACTCCCCTTGCAGTGCAGGGTCCAACATCCCCGACAAAGAGAGAGGCCCTTGTTGTTTGTACTGAAGGAAAAGAAATTCCATATTCAAGTAAAGTTAGGTTTTGCATGGGAGAATCTACTACCCAGAATGTTGTAGATGTCACAAACAATGATTTTGCAATTGAAACAAGGAAATTGGAGGTAAATATGAAACCCTTGTGAAAAATGATTGCATTGATTTGGGATTTGGAGAGATAGAGAAGGAAATATCTCGTCTTACATAAAAAATAGAAAAATTGAAATTGCAAAACGCTTGTGAGACACCATCCCAAGTAATTGGTATTCAACACAAATCCAATGACAAAAACACACCAATGAGAGTTGCCAATAATATAGAGATAAGGTATGGTCCTCGAGAAGGGAGTTATGAGAAGACAAAAAAAAGAAGGGTTGTCTCTGCTAAATTTCTTCAATATAGTTCGAAATCCCAACCAAGATTTAAGAAAAAGAATGAAAAAATGATGACAAAGAGCATTTCCAGTGGGACAAGACCTCATATTTAGAATAAATATGGGTCATCTGGGCCTCAGTTAAGAAGCACTCATAGCAAGGTAGGCTATCTCAAAGAAGACAAGTTTGAAGGGTAGAAATATAACATTGGTAGGCAATTGAACCAAAAGAAAATAGACGTGTCTATGGATTGAAAATGATATGGATATTCTTCTAGAATATTTGATGGAAATGAGAATATATCTCCATGCTTAACACTTTTAGAGAAGAATCACAGTTTTCTCCCAGGTTCAAATTCTAAAGAAGTTCCCAAGGATGAAAGGAAGCTAGGAAAATGCTTGCTTGAGAATTTCAAGAAGCTTTGTGACATACAAGGAGTGATATCCTATCTCTTCATTATACCGTTAGATGCCGCAAATCATAATGATATGTGATTGAGTAATTGCATTGTGGGTGATGTAATGTGCATCCACAATATACATCGAAAGAATCAAGGTGCATTGTAGAATGCATGTGGGGTCATAAGAGGGGCATCATGTCAATATACTAGGTAGATATATAAAGGGGTATACAAAATGTAAATGAAAAAATGGATACATTTAATATATATAGTGAAAATAGGGGTTTTTTTAACTTGGGAAGACATATTGGGATGGGGTTAAAAAAACGATTTTGGGATGTATTTTCCAATATTTATTAAATTTGGGGTAATGTTTCATATGCCATGAATGAACGTGCTATGGCATGGTTTCACTAAGTGAATACCTGTGCCAACAACAACGCCAAAAAGTGTTTCCACCTTTCACAAAGTGGGGTTTTAGCGCAAAATAAATCTTCAAGCTTCTAGGTGTGTCCTTAGGGGTAAGTCTCAAGTCAAGTACTATCACTTGATATTGACTCCTGCATTTAGGCAAAACTCTTAACGAAGCCAAGTGGGGTGGTCCTTAAGAAATAGTTGTCTAGGATCTTAAGTTTTAGTCGTTAATGATGGAAGAAAGTTGTTTAAGAGTTTTGTGAAGTAAAATTAATGAGACAAGATTGTTTGCAAATTTAAATAAATATTCTAGCAGCATAACATCAACACATAAGCAAATTGAAATAAATGCGAATCAGTTCAATTCCAATGGAGTCAAAGTAAAATAATGTCGTTGAAATGAAATGTTTTGCAATGTGTCTTGGTCAGTTTTAATTATTAAAATATGAGTTGAGTTACAGGAAGGGGATTATCGATATACTGAAAGTACTGAGAATATATCTAGAAGATGATGAAAGTGGCTCCTCACTCAGAAATGTGGGATGAATCGGAGTCTCTTATAAGGTTTCCAACACTACACCAAAAAGGATGTAGCCTAACTGTATCTCGAGGTTGCTACTCAGTGGTTCCTGCTTCCTTTGAAGAATCTTCCCACGATTGTCAAATATCGTACCCCATATCTTCGTAATGTTTTTTGGTGAGTTGATTTTATTAATATATTATTAGATAAATGTGTATAATTTAGTAAGTGTCTAATACCACTTTTCATTCCCCAACGATTAAGAAAATCTGGCAGAGGGAAAGAGCATACATGAGTGATGGCCTCAAAGATCAACTAGATCCAAGACTTCAATTTAGAGGCTAAATTGCTGTTTGAAATCTTCTTTCTAACCTTTAATTCAAGTTCTCCGCAATTCTGTCGTTCCACAACTCCTTTTCCGCAACACTGCGGATTGTGGGATGCGGCTTTACAACTTATATTTTTTTAAAATTGAACTTCTACAACTAATTGTGACTGCAATGGTCTATGCCACATGCGGGTTGCGGTACTTGAATTATCGAAAACTGAGTTCTCGCAATTTCCATGTTTCTCGATTTCCACAATTTTGGAGTCTTTTGCACCATCGATTCTTGCAGATTAGTTATCGCCCATTGATCTATCTCCAGATGCGGAACAGGTTGTAACCGTCGATTTCTATCGCGATCTTTCTTCCTCGTTCGATCTTCTTTGAGATCTTTCTTCGTAGCTCTCCAAATTGATCACTGAAAGGATCAATTTCTCCGCAATTCGGAAACTAGATAATTTATACACAGAATTATATGGAGTGAATGCAAGATGAATTGATATCTCTACATATTTATATAAAACCAGGAATCCATCAAAATACACACAAAATGTAATCCTCTATTATTTATTCAACTTGATCGAAATTTCAAACAAAGAGAATTCAACTTATTCACTCCTTTTGTGCACACTCTTTATTCTCTCATCTTTCAGTCCTTTTTCCTTTTCCTTCCACACTGATGACCTATTACACTCAAACAAATCTATAACACTTAGGAAACCTATCAGATCTGGCTAAGTTGGACCTGAGGACCTAATAAAAGAAAACCCTATCGACAAAGATCAATCCTTGAGAAATCCACACAGGGATCAAGGAGAACAAAGGAATAATTGCCACTTATTACAAATTTAAAACTAATTATATATACTTGTCATCGAACCCTATCCATCTAGAACTTGATTACAAGGCAAGCTGACTCATTAGTAAATGAACTTCGAGCTGGATGCTAAGATGATTCACTAGTAAATGAAATTCGAGCTGGATGCTCTTGCATCATACTTCTGGGGAAGAAAAGAATTTTTCATTAAGTCTTCAGGTAGTACATTGTACTTGGAAATTTGTTTCTCTGTCATCCAGGCTACATCTTCAGTAGGATGATTTCTCCATTTGAACCGGTATTGAAAGAAGGTTTTGTTCTTGATCTTCCTTAAGATTCTTTTGTAAAGGAAGGCTTCAATATGAGGTTGTTCTTTTTGGAATTTGTCCTTGCCAATGTATACTTGGATCATCTCTATCCGAAGTTACACCATCTGGTTGGATACCTGCATCTCTAAAAGGATACAAATCTGAAACATTAAAAATTGGTGAAATCTGAAGGTCAAAAGGAAGTTCAATTTCATAAGCATTTGCAGAAAACATCATTAAAACTTTACAAGGTCCAATATTTTTAAGCTTCAACTTATTATAAGTTCCTTAAGGAAACCTTTCCTTTTTAAGATAGGCCATCACTAAATTTCCAATCTGAAAATTCACTTCTCTCCTATTTAGGTCTGTTCTCTGTTTATACTTCTACACAATTTCCTGTAATCTCTTCTTGATGTTTTCTTGTAGCTCATGCATACTAACTGCAAATTCTTCACCCTCTGCACTTCTCTTTTCCTATTTTCCCAAATCTCTAAGTTCATATACACCTCTTGGATGCATCCCAATATAGAAAATTTGAAAAGGACTCATACTTGTACTTCTATTGGGTGAATCATTGTATGCGAGCTCAGCTTGAGCTAAAGCTAAGTCCCACTGTTTTGGATGTTCATACACCATACTTCTCAGTATATTCCCCAAGCTCGTATTTACCACTTCATTTTGTCCATCAGTTTATGTTGATTTTTGTACCTAGGCAGATGTTCCCTAGGTGACTTTAATTTTTTCCTAAAGTCACTTTAAGAGGGAAAAAGGTGACCCTCACATTAAAGTCACTTAATGAGACTTTATAACCATAAAGTCACTTTTTGATAAATTTAAGTGGGTGAGTGATTTTATTTATGAGAAATAAATAAAAGGGATTTTCACTCTCAATCAATCTCATCCGTTGGATTGATTCTTTCTCCACCATTGGATTAAGAAACTCACTTAGGGTAAACAAAAAGGCATGAGGGAGGCAAAAGGGTTTCACTTTTTCATTTTCAGGAGAAGAGAAGAGCTGAGTGAGAGGAGGTCGAGTTTGCTGAAGGAGGTCGAGTTTTCTGAGAGAAATTCCATGCACAAAAATCGAGGAGTACTGAACATTTAATGCTGGCTCAGTTTTCAAGAAGAGGTACGGCCTGCATTAATTACAGTACGTCTGCTTTAACTTGCACATAAATCGAGGTGTATGGCTGCCATTAATGATGTACGATTTGCATTAAATTCTCAGCACAGAAATCGAGGTTTTGTGGGTTTGTACGGCCTGCATTAAATGCTGTACGGACAGCATTAACTTTCAGCACAGAAATCGAGGTACGGCCTGTGTGTACGGTCTGCAATTTTTGGCACGAAATTCGAGGAAGAAGTACGGCCTGTTTTGCTGCTGTACGGCCTGTTTTGTTGGCACTGTTTTCGACGGAGATGTACGGCCTGTTGGTGCAGTGCATTTGCATTTGATTTTGCACAGAAAAAGAAGAAGGGTGTTGGCTGGTTTGCTGAGCACTAATTTCCAGACTTTGAGAAAAAGTTTGCCGGTGAAGATAAGTTGTATTTTTCACCATTTTCTGTCCTGTACTTTGCTGAAGAATAATAAAAATATCTCCTCTCTTTGACTGGTTTTCCCCGTGGGGGTTTTTCTAGGGCTGATTAGCCAAAAATCTCTGAGTTAAATTTATGGTGTGCATGCATTTGTTTTCAGCCTGTTAGTAATTTTTACTGTGTGTTTAAAATTGTTCGGCAAAATTTTAAGTAGCTTCAAGCCTATGCAAAACCGACTGAAGTGAAAAACACAAATTGTTCATTTAAACCAGCAAGCAGTAAATCTCAGTTTTTCAACATGGTATCAGAGCAAAGGGGGTAGAAACAGTGATTTTTGCAGACACACAGAAATTTGCAGTATTCAGATTTTTTGTTATA
>LPNX010984255.1:462828-532395 GCA_001517045.1 Pseudotsuga menziesii | reverse complement strand
ACTCACTTAGGGTAAACAAAAAGGCATGAGGGAGGCAAAAGGGTTTCACTTTTTCATTTTCAGGAGAAGAGAAGAGCTGAGTGAGAGGAGGTCGAGTTTTCTGAAGGAGGTCGAGTTTTCTGAGAGAAATTCCATGCACAGAAATCGAGGAGTACTGAACATTTAATGCTGGCTCAGTTTTCAAGAAGAGGTACGGCCTGCATTAATTACAGTATGTCTGCTTTAACTTGCACAAAAATCGAGGTGTACGGCTGCCATTAATGCTGTACGATTTGCATTAAATTCTCAGCACAGAAATCGAGGTTTTGTGGGTCTGTACGGCCTGCATTAAATGCTGTACGGACAGCATTAACTTTCAGCACAGAAATCGAGGTACATCCTGTGTGTACGGTCTGCAATTTTTGGCACGAAATTCGAGGAAGAAGTACGGCCTGCTTTGCTGCTGTACGGCTTGTTTTGTTGGCACTGTTTTCGAGGGAGATGTACGGCCTATTGGTGCAGTACATTTGCATTTGATTTTGCACAGAAAAAGAAGAAGGGTGTTGGCTGGTTTGCTGAGCACTAATTTCTAGACTTTGAGAAAAAGTTTGCCGGTGAAGATAAGTTGTATTTTTCGCCATTTTCTGTCCTGTACTTTGCTGAAGAATAATAAAAATATCTCCTCTCTCTGACTGGTTTTCCCCATGGGGGTTTTTCCAGGGCTGATTAGCCAAAAATATCTGAGTTAAATTTATGGTGTGCATGCATTTGTTTTCAGCCTGTTAGTAATTTTTACTGTGTGTTTAAAATTGTTCGGCAAAATTTTAAGTAGCTTCAAGCCTATGCAAAACCGGCTGAAGTGAAAAACACAAATTGTTCATTTAAACCAGCAAGCAGTAAATCTCAGTTTTTCAACAGTTTAAGGGTGATAAGTAGAACTAAAACTGATATTAGTCCCTAATTTCTTCCATAGAGTTCTCCAAAAATAACCAATAAATTTTGTATCTCTGTCAGACACAATACTCAAGGAAAACCATGCAACTTTACAATTTCTGAAAAGAATAGATTAACAATGTTTGTTGCATCATTAGTCTTTTTGCATGCAATGAAACGATCCATTTTGGAAAATCTATCTACTACAACATAAATTCAATCATGACCTCTCTGAGTTCTAGGTAAACCTAAAACAAAATCCATGCTTATTAAATCCCAAGGCCCAGCTGGAATAGGTAATGGTTGATACAATCCTGTCATTTGACTTCTCCCTTTTGCATGTTGAAAAACTCTACATCCTTCAACAAATTTCTTTACATCATGCTACATCTTTGGACAAAAATAAAAATTACTCACCAGAGAAAAAACCTTGTCTTTCCCAAAATGTCCTGAGATACCCCTACTATGTTTTTCTTGAATTAAATTTTCACTCATTGAACATATTGGAACACACAACTTACTTTCTTTGAACAACAATCCTTCCTGCATCATATAATCTAACAATTGGCTTCTATTATGGGTAACTAAATTTTCAAAGGCAACATAAATATCCTTGAAATCTACATCCTCTTTATACATAGCAATCAAATTTTCAAATCCTAAAGTACTGATCTTAACTTCTTGCATTACCAAACTTATCCTGCTCAAAGCATCAACAACTTTATTAGACTTACCACTTGTATGTTTGATAATGAAGGTAAAGTTCTCCAAAACTTCTACGCATTTAGCACGCCTCTGATTTAATTTGGGCTGGCTATTGATGAATTGCAAAGCATGATTGTTGGAATACAAAACAAATTCCCTACGCATTAAATAATTTCTCCACTTTTTAAGATCTTTCACAAAAGCATATAATTCTTTATCATACGAAGAGTACTTTTGTTTAGCTTCATTCAACTTTTCACTGAAATATGCCACTGGCCTTTGTTGTTGACTTAAAAATGCTCCCATTGCTGCTCCACTGGCATCTGCGTCCACTTGAAACACTTTATCAAAACTGGGCAAATCCAAAATAGGCTTCCCAGTTATTTTCGTCTTCAATAATTTAAAATTTCTATCAGCTGCTTTGGTCCATTGGAAAGGCTGTTTACTTCCTCTTAAAGTATCTATTAAAGGTGCACAAATCTGACTAAAATTCTTAATGAACTTCCTATAGAAACTAGCAAGTCTATGAAAACTTCTTACCTCATAAGAATTCCTTGGAACTGGCCAATTTAAAATTGCTTGCACTTTATCAGAATCCTTTTTTAGTCCTCCTTCTGAAGCCACGAACCCCAAGTAGATCAATTCTTTTTTCAGGAAGCTACACTTCTTCAAATTTATCAGCAACTTCTCCTTCTGCAAAGTCGTCAACACCAACTTAAGGTGCCTTAAATGACATTCTCTGCTAGTGATCTTGTTGATTTATCTGGAGTCAGTACACATTCTCCACCCACCATATTTCTTTGGACTTAGCACAGTGGGTACGACACAAGGACTCAAACTCTCTTTCACCAATCCCTTCTCCAATAGCTCTTGCACTTGTTGTTTGATTTCTTCATTTTCTAGAGGGGTTAATTTGTATGTTGCTTTGTTAGGTGAACTTGCACCAGGTATTAAGTCAATGTGATGACTAATACTTCTTACAGAAGGTAATTCATTTGGCAATTCATCCACAATAATGTCATTATATTCATCAAGAAAAGTTTTAACTTCATCTGGAAAATCATCTAAATATGTAGAAGTTAAAATTACCTTTAGCTTACCAATAAGAGAAAAATGTAGATCCTTTTCTTTCCAAACTTCCTATAACAGTTCTTTTCCAGACATCAGTAGAATGCTTGATCCTGAACTTCCTTGAACTGCTTCATCTTCCAAGGGTGACAAGGTATGTCTTTTCCCATCTTTCTCCAGAGAATAAGTATTCTTCCTCCCATCATGAACAAATTTCTCGTCATACTGCCATGGCCTCCATAAGAGTATATGTCACACATCCATAGGCATTATGTCACACAATATTTCATCCTTATAAGTACCAATATGGAACTCCACATTACACTGCTCATTCACCAAGAGCTGATGTCCTTTCTGTAACCAAGACACTTTGTAAGGAGTGGGATGATTCATCCTCTTCAATCCCATATTCTCTACCATCTCTGTGGAAACCAAATTATCGGTACTACCACTATCAATAACCATTTTACAACACTTACCTTGTGACTTACACCTTGTTCTAAAAAAACTTTTCCTTTGAACTGGTTCATGTACTTGTTTCTCTGTCTTCACCAAGACTCTCTTCAATATAAGAGCCTCTCCATCCTCTGTTTCTTCTTTTGATTCTTCCCGAGCCTCTGTAACATTCACATTTCTCTGTCTTGTAGATTTATTTCTTGGAAAATCCCAAGACATAAGTCCGATCTCTCCACAAGTATAACATCTTACTTCTCTATTTCTACCTCTTCCTCTACCTCCTATGAATCCTCCTCTTTGGAATTATTGACTGCTACTGCTAGAACTTTCAGCTTCATCTTTAGAATTTCTACCTCCTCTGTTTGGAACACCTCTGCCTTTTACTATGTTCTTTCCTCTGTTCTCTTGGTTTTTCTTTCTTAGCAATTTGTCTTCTATCTTTAAATATACCTGATATGCATCTTCTACAGTTTTAAAATTTAATAGACTGACTTCATCCTGTATATCTCAACCCATTGATATATACCTAACTAGTCTTTCTAGACCTCCCTCTCTGTTTCTAGATCTAATATTCAGTCTAAAAAACTCTTTTGTATATTCCTTTATTGTCATAGCCTTTTGTCTAAGGTTCTGTAATTGTCTAAGAATATTTAACTGATAGTCCTTGGGAATAAATTGGCTTTTAATCTTATACAACATCTTATACCAAGAGTTAAGTTGTTTCTTACCTCTTATTTCTTGATGGATTTGGAGCTCATCTCACCATATAGATGCATGTCCCTTCAATTTAGTAGCTACATATCTTACTTTCTTCTTGTCTTCTATCTCTTCAAAATCAAAGTATTTATTTAGAGCATTAATCCAATCCATAAGTTCTTCAACATCTAAGTTACCTAAATACATAGGTACTTTTATTCTTGGTCTACCACTGGTTTTCATCAACATCTTCAAGATTTTAACTTCATCAGGATCTTCTTCTTCTTCCTCAGAGGATTCAGAGTCAGCTTCTTCATCATTGTCATCTGAATTGTTTGAATGGTTCTTTCTTTCCATAGCTTCTAATCTTTCTTCCAATATTCTCATGTTTCTTTCCATTTCCATTTTTGCAAGTTGTCTTCCTTGACCACGTCCTACAGGAAATCCATGTATGCATCCCCTTCTTGGCGGCATCTATTAATTTGTCACAGTGGTCTAGGAACTGAAAACACAGTCTCATAAAGAATATAGACAAATATGCATAAAATTAACAAAATGGTGCTGCAATGGAAGTAGCAGCTCTGTATAATCAAATGAAAGAATGATGATACAATACAATGATCATGCCGGAAGCATGAATGCCAAGACAATTTGAATTCCCAAGGAGGTCATTCAAATTGAATGAGTGACTCTAGCTTAATTGAATGTAAGCCACAGTAAACACTCAAGTTAACCACTCATCAAAACCCTAATTGACTCAACTGAGCCCTAACTAAAGTCGGAGTGCATTAAATGACTAAGACTAACTGAAATTAGCTCAGACACATGTCATTGCAAGCCAACCAACAAGTGGTAGCGCATCAATGACTCCAATGAACCCCGATGAGGTTAATTGAAGTGTAACTGACCATCAGAAGTGGTTGGAGGTGCCTTTGTTAACTCCAGTTCATTAAATAATCATTAACTAATTAATTTAATGAAGGGAGGCGTCTTCACTGTTTGTTTAACTGATTGTAACCATTAGTTAGCAATAAGGTGCATTTATGACACTCAGATCACCCCTGGAGTGCTCCAGTTAGCCTCCCTGAATGTAGGAGAAGGCTTAGTTAGCCTCTTTGACTGAAGGTAGGCATGGGTGTGCTCATGCTGATGTCATACAGTGCTCCTCTGATGTCAATTAAGTCAATAAAACTTAGGATAGTGGTTTAACTAGGCCAAATTGACCAAAATGAGTGTGTATGGTGGTAAATGTCTCCAACACTCCCCCTTAATCTATACTTAGGAGGAATAGAAAACATAAAGTCCATAAGAATGCTAGGGCCCCGACAACTAAGGGAATAGGTCACCCTGTACAATACTGAAACTCAAACAATCCTAAAAAACAAACTAAGTGAGGAAAATAGGGAAAATCTAGTGGGAAAACCTCCCCTCAAGCTGAACACTGAAAGTAGTTGGATCACCCTGATGAACTCACCCCCAACAGTGAACGGAGGTAAGTGAACTTCTTTTCTGAAAAGCTCTTGGTGAAGATGTCTGCAATTTTCTCATCAGTCGGGCAGTATTGCAGAATGATGGTCCTGTCATGCACTAGCTCCCTGATATAGCGCATGTATATCTCTACATGCTTGGTCCTCTGCTTGGTAACTGGATATGTGGATATCTTAATAGCACTTTGATTGTCACAAAAGAGGATAGTGGGCAAAGTATTACCAAGATCAAACTCTGAAAGAATGCCTTGCAACCAAACAGCTTGGATGTAAGCATTCACCGCTCCTCGATACTCGGCCTCTGTTGAAGACAATGCTATGGCGGCCTGCTTTTTGCTATACCAGAAAATGGGGACACCACCATACATGAAGACATATCTGGAAGTAGACTTCCGATCAATAGAATCACCCGCCCGATCAGAATCTGTGTATCCAACCAGCTCTAGCTTGGAGTTTGCAACATAGTGAATGCGGTAGGTCCTGGTTCCCTGAATGTACTAGAGGATCCTCTTGGTTGCCTTCCAATGAATATCATGGGGCTGTCGCATGTATCTTGATACATCATTCACGACATAACAAATATCAGGTCGAGAATGAGTCAAGTACAACAAGCTACCAATCAACTGTCGATAAATATTGTAGTCCATGGGAGGTGTGCTTTTTCCTTCTTCAAGGATGATCCCTAAAAGGAAAGGGAATGGTGTAGGCCTACATTCAGCCATGATAAACTTGTCTAACAGGTCTGATATGTATTTGGACTGAGTGACCATTATCCCATCAGAATTTTGCTCAATTTCGAGCCCCAAAAATTATTTTAAGAGCCCCAAATCGCTCATTTCAAATGCATTGTGGAGAGCAGTTTTGATGATTGAAATAGAAGCAACTGTGCTACCTGTGATCAGTAAGTCATCAACATATAAAACAATAATAATCAAATGACCATCAGAATGCTGTATATACACATTTGGATCTGATCTACACCTTTGGAAGTTTTCCTAGAGAAGGAAGGCATCCATCTTGGAATACCACTCTCTTGGGGCCTGTTTTAACCCATATAGTGACTTCTTTAGCTTGCAAACCAAAGATGGACCAGAAATGTAGCCCTCAGGCTGCTTCATGTATATCTCCTCATGAATATCTCCATGCAGAAAGGATGACTTAACATCCATATGATGCACTTCCCAGTGCTTAGATGTTGAAATTGCCAAAACAAGGCGGATGGAGTCCATTTTTGCAACCAGTGCAAAAGTCTCATGGTAGTCCACACCTTGGACATGGGAGAATTTTTTTTCTACTAGCCTTGCCTTATATTTGCAGGTGCTGCCATCTGAAGCAACCTTAGTTCAAAACACCCACTTGCATTGAACCAATTTCCTTCCCGGAGGAAGAGAAACTAGCTCCCAAGTAGTGTTTTTCTGAAGAGAATTCATATCTTCATCCATGGCAACTTGCCATCTCGGATCCTTCCGAGCATGGTAGTAGGACTTTGGGTCTAAACTTATCATCAAATAACAAGATTCATACAGCAAATAATCAGGACAAGAGAGCGCAATACCTGCTCTTTGGAAATCAGACCGGGTTCTCCTTGGATCATCCGGATTTCCAATGTTATCTCCTGCGGAGGAGAGTGTCTGTCGGGCCCAAGTTGGGAGATGATTTTGTACTTCAAGTTCTGATTCAGCATTTGATGTTTGTTGTACAATGATATAAAAAATTAGAGTATCCAAATCAAGGTCATCACCCCCAATTTCATCATCCAAATATTCAGTAGAATAGGAAGGAAATTCAACAGTTTTCTCCTTCACTAGTTCCAGCTCCTGAAGAGGCTCATCGAACTTGACACTCCTTTCGATGATGATCTGTTTTGTTTTGATATCTAGCAGCTTGAAACCTTTTGATTCATTAGGATACCCAATAAACAGACATTCTATGCTTTGCGGTTGCAAAGCCCTCCTTTTATTAAGTGGAATTCGGGCCCATGTAGTGGACCCAAACACCCGCAGATTCGACACATCCGGCTTGTGTCTGAAGTATGCTTCAAAAGGGGTCTTCCCTTTCACATATGAGTGTGGCAATCTATTTTGAATTTATGTTGTAGCATGCATGGCTTCAGTCCACAAATTTGTAGCTAACTTCTTTGATTCCAACATACAGTTGGTCATCTCCTTGAGAGACCGATTCTTCCTTTCCGCTACACTGTTATGCTGGGGAGTGCAGGGAACTGAATGCTGGACTTGAACACCACTTTGGGAACATATGTGTAGCAACTCATTATTAACATACTCCCCACCATTATCAGATCTCAAGATCTTGATCTTTTGGCCAGATGCATTTTCAATCAAGGCCTTCAGTTCAGTGAATTTTTCACAGACTTCAAACTTCTTTTTGATAAAGAAAACCCATGTGTACCTGGAAAAATCATCAATGAAAGTCAGAAGATACCTTGATCCATTCATGGATGTGATAGGGATGGGACCACTGATATCAGAATGTATTAGTCCCAAGATGCATGATGCTCGGCTTGCCTTCCCCCGATCGAACTTATGCTCAGGGTGCTTTCCCACAACACATCCCTTGCAAATTCCAGTGGTTGCCTTGATGACTGGGAGGCCTTCAACCATAGAATTTTTATGTAATTTATGCAAGTATTTGAAGTTCAGATGGTCGAACCTCTCATGCCACAGTCTACTAACTTCATTTCCATGAGTCAGCAGTGTGGTGGGCTTTGCATCCACCACAAAATGGAAGAACTCATAGGCTTTTGCATGATGGTTTGCAAGGCCTTTAGCTACAATTTTCCAGGATGCAAGTTCTATGATCTCTTCATCATTCGAGCTAAAGGATACTCTCTTGGTCACTCCTGTATGTGTCATTTGATAAACACTCAGGAGGTTTGATGCCAGAGATGGTACATACAAAACATTTGAAAAATAGCCATTATCAAGATGTACAATACCTTGTCCTTCTGAAATGATGGTGGAGTCATCTCCCATGTGGATGGGGATGTATTTGTCAGTATCCAAAGATGAGAAGGAGTCTCTTTCAGCCATCATGTGGTTCGAAGCTCCAGAATCTATCAAGAGTGCTTTGGACTTTGAAGTGCTTTCCATGAGGGCATGACCTCTTTCATGCTGTGGTTCCTGATCTTGCTGATCTCTCCTCCGAAAGATTTCCAGAAGATTGATGTGATTTCTATCAAGGAGAGAGGTAGCTTCATCAAGTTTCTTCTTCATGCAAGCATGTTCAGGGTGGAAGCCCTTCCCGCAGTATGAACACTTGACTTTTTCCTTTCCATGATGCCCTTTTCCTTTGTTCTTCTTTGAGCCAAAAGACTCTTCATGCTGCTGGTTTTCAACTTTAGGCTTAGGAGCTTTGAATTTAGTTTTTGGGTTCTTCTGCTGCTTTCCTTTACCCTTCAAATTTTGGGCCTCGAGACATGGAGGGCTTGATCATGGGAGGATCTAATGATCCCCATCTGGACAAGCTTATCATGTTCACTTGTTAGTGACTCAATGAAGGCATTGAGTGAAGGCATCTTCCATCCAGGGGTTGTGAGCTTCCCTGAACGGAAACTAGAGACAAAAACCAAATAATTAGCTCCATGTTTGGAGAGTATGGCGAGGATGAGCTGATCATCCTCCTTCTCCACTTTACATTGCTTCAACAGTAAAACAATGTGCTTGAACTTTGTGAAAAAGTCATTCAAGGTCTCGAAATTGGAAGGCTCGAGAGACATCAACTCATTCTCAAGCTGGTATACTCTCAAATCATCCTACTTTCCATACAGGGTTTCCAATTTGTCCCAGATTTCCTTTGGAGTCTTCAATCCCGAGAGATGGAAAATAAGATCCCGAGAAATAGAGAGGCATAAGAATCCAAATGCTTCATCTTTCTTGTTCAAGAATCTAGCTTTTTCTGTCACAGAAGTAGGCTCTTCTTCAGTGTCCATAGTGACCCTATAGATTCCTTTGGCACGTAGCTGGATCTCTATGTCTCCTTTCCATGAGTGGAAATTAAACGGAGTCAAGAGTTCTACAGAAGAAGCCATCTGAAACTGCTGGAGTGAATGCTTTCACATGTTAAAAAACTGAAAATCACAACAAAAGGGGCACCGTAAGGTCGGACAACCTACACATTTTAGGGTTTCATCACACCTAACATAGTTGATCAAGCAAGCTTGACCAACAATTTCCTTACTTGGGGTATTAAGTGGTAAGCCTTGGCTTTTAGTGTAGTGCTGGAATTTTTGAGCTTTGCTCAATTTTTCATGCAAGATCTATCAAAAACCTTGTTTTTGAGAGATCTGAGCTTCGTCCCGCTGTGAGATCTGATACCATATTAATTTGTCACAGTGGTCTAGGAACTGAAAATACAGTCTCATAAAGAATATAGACAAATATGCATAAAATTGGAAAAATGGTGCTGCAATGGAAGTAGTAGCTCTGTATAATCAAATGAAAGAATGATGATACAATACAATGATCATGCTGGAAGCATGAATGCCAAGACAATTCGAATTCCCAAGGATGTCATTTGAATTGAATGAGTGAGTCTAGCTTAACTGAATGTAAGCCACAGTAAACACTCAAGTTAACCACTGATCAAAACCCTAATTGACTCAACTGAGCCCTAACTGAAGTCGGATTGCAATAAACGATTGAGTTTAACTGAAAGTAGCTCAGACACTTGTCGCTGCAAGCCAACCAACAAGTGGTAGCGCACCAATGACTCGAATGAACCCCAATGAGGTCAAATGAAGTGTAACTGACCATCAGAAGTGGTTGGAGGCGCCCTTGTTGACTCCAGTTCATTAAATAATTATTAAATAATCAATTTAATGAAGGGAGGCACCTTCAATGCTCTGTTTAATTGATTGTAACCATTGGTTAGCAATAAAGTTAATTTATGACACTCAGATCACCCCTGGAGTGCTCCAGTTAGGCTCCCCGAATGTAGGATAAGGCTTAGTTAGCCTCCTTGACTGAAGGTAGGCATGGGTGTGCTCATGCTGATGTCATACAGTGCTCCTCTGATGTCAATTAAGTCAATAAAACTTAGGATAGTGGTTTAACTAGGCCAAATTGACCAAAATGAGTGTGTATGGTGGTAAATGTCTCCAACAACATCTTTCTTCACAGACTCAACTGATCAACTGAGATACTACGCATAATCTTTGTCCTATTATGATACCACAAATTATGGTCTCAAAGACCAACTAGATCCAAGAATTCAATTTACAGGCTGAATTCCTGATTGAAATCTTCTTTCTAACCTTTAACTCAACTTCTCCGCAATTCTGTCATTCCGCAACTCCTTTTCCATAGCAACCCTTTTCTGCAACACTACAGATTGTGGGATGTGGCTTTACAACCTTTATTTTTTTTAAATTGAAATTCTGCAACTAATTGTGGTCGCAACGGTCTATCCCGCATGCATGTTGCGGAACTTGACTTATCAAAAATTGAGTTCTCGCAATTTCCATGTTTCCCGATTTTCGTAATTTCGGAGTCTTCCGCATCGTCGATTCTTGTGGATTAGTTCTCGCCCATTAATCTGTATCCAGATGCGGAACATATTGTAACAGTTGATTTCCTTCACGATATTTCTTCGTCGTTTAATCTTCTCTGAGATCTTTTTTCGTAGCTCACCAAATTGATCACTGAAAGTATCAATTTTTCTGCAATTCGGAAACTAAAGAATTTATACACAGAATTATATGGAGTGAACGCAGGATGAATTTATATCTCTACAGATTTATATAAAACCAGGAATCCATCAAAATACATACAGAATGTAATTCTTTGTTCTTTATTCAACTTGATCAGAATTTAAAACATAGAGAATTAAACTTATTCACTCCTTCTGTGCACACTCTTTATTCTCTCATCTTTCACTCCTTTTTCCTTTTCCTTCCACACTGATGGCCTATTGCACTCAAATTAATTTATAACACTCAGAAAACCTGTCAGATCCTACTAAGTTGGACCTAAGGACCTAATAAATGAAAACCCCATCGACAAAGATCAATCCTTGATAAATTCAAGTAGGGATCAAGGAGAACAAAGGAAAAATCACCACTTATTACAAATTTAAAACTAATTCTATCTACTTGTCATCGAACCCTATCCATCTAGAACTTGATTACAAGGCAAGATGACTCATTAGTAAATGAACTTTGAGCTGGATGCTAAACTGATTTATCAGTCAATGAACTTCGACCTAGATGCTCCTGCATCAATGAGTATACGACAAACTGTTTATTGCAATTTGAAGAAGTAAATATGTTTGTAAAATCAAAGACACTAATGACCTATTAAACTGCAACTAAGTGTCACTTTCTGATCATCCACCAATTAACAACAAAAATCCTTTGGTCGATGGTGAGAGCATACTTCGTGGCAATGATTCGGGTATGAATTTAAAGATGAAATCAAAGAAAAAAAAACTAAACTATACAGCCTTTCTAAAAGGCAGAGTGTGTGTAGGTGTTGATAAGTAAAATGTAAACCATGAAAGAGACTACGAATCCCCCTGGGGGGGATGGAGTGTAGGATATTTGTAACCCACTTGATGTAGTTATTATTGAAGTTACAATATGATGAAAATCTGAATTATGATTGCACTTTGATCCTTGGAAAGGATCTAAAGACTTACAATGTTGCCGAGAGAGAAAAAGAAAGAAGAAAAGGGATGGAGGATGGAGTGTTTGATGTCTCGAGTGACCCAAAAATAGAAATTTGAAAGTATGTCCTCCTCCTTTTATCAAAAACTGCTGAAAATTATCTAGTTAAACATGTTAGAATGTCTCAAATTAATCAAAACAAATGCATAATCTACAGTACTCGAAATGCTAAAAAAATTGTAAATTTTTGATTAAAAATGGCACTTTGAGAGATTAAATTGGATCTAGTTTAAGATGAAGCTTTAAAAATGAATCTATATATAATATATATGCCTAATTAAAATCATATTTTATATATCATAATGATCTATCCAATTTTACTAAGCATCAAGTGATCGTAACCAAGAAGAAAGATTGAATTTTTTAGAGAAGAAGAGTGAAATTCCCAAGCCCGTGGTTGAAAGAAGTGAAGGAGAGAGGGATCTGAAAGATAAAAATGTTAAGAAAAAAAATGTATGTTTTAAAATAGAAGTGGATGCAACCTAGCTCCAAGCCCCTTCTACTTGATATAATCCTGCAAAAACTAGACAATTTCTCATACAAACAAGGTTAATCTAGTCAATCTCATTAATAAAAAAAGCAGAAGAGACTAAGTATAACCCACTATAGTATGCTACTCGTTAAAAAATATAACAATGAAATGCATATAAGTAAATTTACAACAGAAAATACTCATTAAAATTTAACCAGATCTAAACACATTATTTGATAGAAATAAAGCATGAGATTCAACCGATTTCACCTCAAATTTGACCAAGTCACAGGATCACAATGCAATCACACAAAATATCCTCCAAATCCTTCAATATTATTAAAAAAATATTAACAACAAAATTACGATGGTCATAGGTTAAATACATCCTCCCAAATGAGGAAGAAAGCCTCGCTTTTATAGCAAAATGGAGCTCAAACCCCAGGGGGGTGAATTTTGCAAGTGTGAGGCTGTTTTGGGGGTTGAGAAAAACATGGGAGGAAGTTTTAATTCATGGGATGGAAGGCTTACACCTGTCATGAGGTATCCCACTTTATTTGGGAAGCCTCCACCTCTCCATCCAACTCCTCCATGTGGAAGAATGCACCCTCCTTTGAAGGAGACAAGTAGGAGCCTCTTTCTTGTTGAATGTAGATGCTCCAACCTATTAATTAATTCTCCATACAAGATCCTAAACCTCTCTGACACCTCATAGAAAAGTCCTAGACAAGCTGTCTTTGATTTAGGAATTAGGTTTTCTTCATTTTTTCCATTTATTTGACCCTCTGAGTCATTTTGGGAGAGAAAATCAAAATCAAAAATTTAAATTTACTAATTTGAATCTCCAAAGTGGGTTTAGGGGTTAAGTGGAGGATATGTATCCAAAACAGAGCATCCCGATGACCAAATTGCCTCCTTAGGCCCAATTTTATGACCCTTTGTTCACTTTTACAATTAAAATACACCTTATCAATGATCTTATTAAAAATCTAAAAATAAAAAAAAAATCCTATGAACGACTTAGCGCATGCCCACGAAACTTTGTAACTATGACTAGAATGGTATAATACATAGCCCTAGGATTTAATAACCTTTTAAGACAAAATCACCAATTTCACCATCCCGGCTTTGGAGGATTTTGAGTGAAAAACTTGAAAATTATATGTCACTTAAAAAAACGTCATATAATTAACGAGGGAAAAAGCACTCAAGGATGATGAATTTGATGACCAAGTCATAAGAAGGACAATCCTTTTACAAAAATAAAGCATCATGCAATGTCATTTATTACAATTCCCCATAGAGGGTGTGAACATGTGAAAAAGGGACCACAACATGCCTTGTTGAAACCATGGAACTTCCTTAGCAATGAGTAAGAACAATTGATTTGGTCTGATCCTTGGTGGCTCACTTGAAAAATCCCCTAAGTACAACTTAGTGGATAAAATATGGATCCAACTGTGTGATGTGTGCTCGATTTGGTCTTCATGCAAGGAGAGGATACGAGAATTCCAGAATCTACGGTTCTTATAATTTGTAAAAACATTTCACCTTGACAAGAAAAACTTAGTAGCACAAGTTATATGAAAAGAACCAATGATCCAAAAGTTGCTTTATTGATAGGAATGGAAAACTAACTAATGAAAGAGAGTTTTATTCCTAAGTACATAAAAAAAATTCATAAAGTAAATGCTCACTTTAAGGAGCTTATTTTCCTACTCTAAGTATGACAAAATAAATTTTAAGTAAAATCAAATATCCAATGTAACCATCTAAGAATTTTATCAATTTTAAAGGTTTTTAGTCTTGTCTTTGGTTACCAGCCAAAGTAAGGAAAGATTATTTAGGAAATGCAAACCTACATGAAACTTCAATATGGGATGAATGGACGGGAGATTATAATCATGGAGAAGGTCATCGAACTACTTCCAAAACTGGCAAGTCTTCTTGCAGGCTTCTTCTTGTTGAGTATTGTAAGTTCAAAGGATATTCTAAATGTATTTTACTGATGTACCACAAGGGAGATGTTATTATTCCTCCGTCGGGATGTTACTATTGTAAGTGGTCATCATAGAGCCATGAGTTAAATAATCCATTGTAAGTAGGGTCATTAGTACCCTAATGAATATAATAAAATACTCTTTTGTGATTTCCTAGGTGAAGTCGACCGAGACAATTTAGTGGGGCTGACTTGTTTAGGGTAAAAAACAGTTGACAAAAAGAGTATAAATAGAGTGGCTGTGATTCTCATTTGAACACAAACACACTCACTTGTGTAGCACATAGGAGAGAGAGAGAGAGACATACCGGAAGGAGGAGGATTACCTTTTTTTGGGGTTTATCTTATACATCTTATACATATGAAGTTTTGCTGGGTTTTCTTCCCCTTGAGGGTTTCCCAGGATAAATATGTGTCTCTCTTGTGATTGTGTTTCTTTCAGTGATTCTGCATATGCTATTGTTGTGAATTTGGGTTAAACACTATTGATATATAGTATAGCATATGAAATCTTAACATGTTATCATATCTAGGTTGAATAGGATATCTTTCACAAGGTGAAACTCTCTCTCCTCTCCCTATGGAAGAAATTAGGGTTTCTGCAAAAGTTGCAATTTTGAATATATGCTTTCATAAAACGTTGTGCCTCTCTAGAGCGCATCTATTGAGCCCAGCATCAAATGTTTTGGGTGGTTCAGTATCCGGGAAATCCAAATGCTAGTTTGGCCCTAAACCAGAAAACTAGAACCATAAATTATGCAGAAATTGGAACCTCACAAGTAAGATTTGAAGGGTGAATATTTGGGATATCCAGAAACGAAGTGGACCATCCAGCTCGCCTCATTCAAGCACATCTCCTGGTAAAGTCATCTTTTCATTCTGAGAAATTTCAATTTTTAGTGACTTATTGGATAGGATGGCCCCAAGCACTAATCTTGAGGATAAACTGGAAGGTATTGAAAACTTCTGAGTATGGAAGTATAGGATCTGTCTCATTCTCAGAGACAATAATATTGATAAGTATATCAAGGATGAAGTCCCAAAACCAGAAGAATACGAAGCTAAGGAGAAGCATAAGAAGGACCTAATTAAGGTAACGAGGATCATTGTTGATTCTATCAAAGATCACTTGATCTCTCAAGTTTCATCTAAAGAGACACCAAAGAAAATGTATGATTGCCTCTCCAGAATGTATGAAGGAAGGAACATCAACATAAATATGAATTTGAGAGCTCAACTAAAGAGCACTAAGATGAGTAAAGGATAATCAGTTCAAGATGACTTTACAAGGGTATCCCAGTTCAAAGAAAAACTAGATGCTATTGGAGATTCCCTTGATGAATATGAACTAGTCATGACTTCTCTCAATTGTCTCACTAGACCTTGGGAATCATTCATACAGACTATGTGTGCTAGAAAATAAAGTATGAAGTTGGATATTGTATGGGAATACTGCATCCAAGAGGAGGCTAGAGTAGCTAACAAAGAAGATTTAATTAGGGAATATGATAAATCTCTAGCTACTCATACCAAGAGAATAAAACAATGAAACTTCAAGAAGTATAGTCACAAGGAGGATAAACCTCTAATTAAGTTTCAGAAGAAGATAAACTACTCCAAACAACAATGTTACAACTGTCATAAGATAGGACACATTGATAGAGAGTGTCCATTGAATAAGAATACCAACAAAATACATCATGCTCATCTAGATGAAGAAGAAGAAAAAATACCTATAAAGAGGCAAGCAAAAGAAGAATATATAGAGGAATATGTATTATTCTCTGCACTCTCTGGGCCAACAACACCTAGAGAAGACACATGGATTATTGATAGTGGTGCCTCAAGGCACTTGACAAGGAATAAGAAAACTCTATCAAGATTTGAAGAAAATAAATCTCCTTAGAAGGTATCTCTAGGATATGAATATCAATATCCCATCAAAGGAATTGGTGAATCATGCTATAAGGTTGACTCTAGAATCTCCATGAAAATGAAGGAAGTACTATATGTACCAGGTTTGAAAAAGAATCTAATTTCCATATCAGCACTAGATAAGAAAGGATATAGAGTTTATTTTATATATGGACAAGTACTCATGTGGTCCAAAGGAAATACAATTGAAGATGTTGTGGTCATCAACGAAGAAGAAGGAGGATTGTACAAACTCAAGGGATAGCTTGAGACAACCCTTGTCCATGAGACCACTAACTCATTTGAACAATGGAATATACGACTTGCAAATATCAACTACAAAGAATTACCCCGTGTGAGAAAAGTAGCAACATGTTTACTAGATCTAAATATTGATCATGAAGGAACCTACAAAGGATGTGCAAGAGGAAACAACATCAAGAACCCATTTCCTAAAAGTGAAACAAAGACCAAAGGTACATCGGAATTGATTCATTCTGATGTATGTGATCCTATTCCATATACATACTTAAGTGTATATGAATACTATATTGCTTAATATTCAATAAATACATGGATATACTGTAATTTTCCTTTTTTGGAAATTTTGGAGAAATGCACAAATTGGGAAAATTTTGAGCTTAACTAGCCATGACTCTAGAGGGTTCTAACTTTCATGAAATGGTACCGAATTTGAAAGGATATGGTATGGTGAGTATTAAAACATACAAATTTGGCTTATGGATACTTTGTATCATACTTTATACCTATACAACCTTGTTTTGGGCTAATGACAAAAGGCCAAAAATTACTAGGAAATTGTGATGAAATCCCCCCTAGGGTGTAGGCCAACTAGGATTCCCAAATCATGTACGAACTTACCAAATTTGTAAAAAGAGTATGGGAAATGATATAATAACTCATGGAATTTCATTACACATGGTTATTAGTTTTGTAAATTGGTTATAGAGATCCACATTCTTTTGATAACATTTAGTGAAGTTGCTTATGGGGAAATTGTATAACTAGCTCGATTTTGGCATATGAAAGGTAGAATTAAAGGTTCAGATTAGGATGTGACATATAGGGAACATATATAGAATAAATAGTGTTTCTCCAATAGTATTAAACACCATATAAATCCCTTCATACAAGTATGGTATACAACTCATTCAGTATGGGAGTCAAATACATGAAAACTAGTGAATTAGTAGCCTGAAAACTATGTGTAATTTGAGGTCAAAAATGGGCCTCAAAAGGACCAAAAATGTACTATAAAAATCAACCAATTACATTCTAGTAGATGACATCATCCCCCATGGTTGAGGTGGCATTGCATGAGTTAAGAATGCTTATTTGTCACATTTTCTATGATGGATGAAAACCCATAGTTAACCAAGGTAGTGGTACAAGTACTTTTAAGTCATAAAGTGAAGTAATCATAATAAAAGTCATTTCACACTTTCTCATAAAATAATATAATTGTTATTTTCAAGTAAAGTACTCACAACTCACTTTCTCATAAAATAATATTATTGCTATTTTCAAGTAAAATACTCATAATTCATAAAAATGTCGTTTCACAATTTTTTATAAAATAATATATTGTCATTTTCATGTTTTTTAATTTTAAATTATATATTCACTCAATTGTATTTAATATCATAATGTCAAACTAATATATATATATATATATATTCTTGTACTTTTAAAATAAATTAAATTCATGAATGATATTTATATGAAAAAAATATGTTAGTTATGAATATAAATTACATTCATTTTTGTTTAATTTTATTTAGAAGTTCAATACAAATAAATGCTAAAGGATAATACTTTTTTGGGAATTTACAATGAATCTTAGTCACATCATTGTAGAGTTATTTTATTAATTTTATTTATAGTCAATTTATAAAAGTAACTCAACCATGGTTATTTATATTGTGCATAAAAAGTAGTGTAGGAGATGAGTTGTCATATATACCTACCCCATAAAACCCCTAACTCATAATATTTTAATATATCTTATATTTTTGTAGTACATCTCTTAGGAGACCCATTTTTGACCTCAAATTCTCTCTAATGATGGAATTGCAAGAGTTTCACATATGGTTTTCTTGGATTTAAACCCACATAGAATAGGGACATGAAATTATAGAGTAACACATCATATATTTCTATCACAATATCATCAAACTCAGAGAACATCCCTTATATAAATATGATACAATACTCCTTCAAGATTGAAGCTAATTTCATGGAAACTAGTGATTCAATGGCATGGGGATGCGAGCTTTTCACACATGAGTTTGTTGGATTTAGAACCAAAGAGGATATGGAAATGAAATTACAAAGCAATACATCATATATTTCTGTCACAAAATCCTCAAAATCATAGAATATCTCACATACAAATCTGGTATAAAACTACTTCAAGATTGAAGCCAAAATCCATGAAGACTAGTGATACAAGGGAATGAGTATGAAAGCTTTTCATAAATGTATTTATGATATTTAGACTTACAGAGTATGTGGAAATAATATTACAGAGCCATAAATCATATATTTATTCCCTATCATCATAAAACTCATATAAATTTCGTCAAACAAATATGATATACAACTACTTCAATATTGAAGCCAAATCCATGAAAACTAGTTATTCAAGAGCATGGGGAATGCGATCTTTTCATACATGTATTTATGATATTTAGAATTACATAGAATATTGAAAAGATATTAAATATCCATGAATAATGTATCAAATCTTGGGAATCAACTATACTCAGCAAAGTGCAAGCACCACTCCAACAAGTGCGCCATCAAATGAGAGTGTGGAGGAATGGAGAAGAAGGAATGAGAGAATCGGGAGATAGATTAGAATTAGACTGTATGGAACTTAAAACTATAGATAAAAATCCTTCATTAATCTCCCATGATATGTCTGAATGTCTTCTCCATCAACCAACTTGGAAAGGAATCCAACTCCCTCAAAATTGGTTCACAAGTAGGGAGGGTGAACACTCACCGTGCAATGGACAAGAAAAAGCTCTCCAAAATGCCAAAGGGCAATTAAAAAATGATCAAAATCTATTATCCTTCCTCATTACATCCTTTTATTAACTTCATGAGGAAACCAAAGGTATAATTTACCTCCATGGGCTTCATCCAACTCATCTTAGTGGTTTAGTAACTCTCATGACACTTGTCTTCCTCTTCATGCTCCAATTCTTTCCCCAATTTGAATGGTTGCTTCTAAATAAAAAAATTGACCTATTGGTGGATAGTTGTAGCCATGTCATGTCATTTTTTTCATATGTCAGCAATCAGGTCTAAATCCGTCATACTTGTCATATAATCTTCCATTATTTTTTGTCATAGGGGCATAGAATCTCCTTCCAAGTGGCACACCTTGTCTTCTAGTCTCTTCCTCTTCCATGGGAGTTACCCTCCTTTACCAATTAGAATTCCATGGCTCGTTATATTATCTTTGACACCACATAACCATCTAATAATGTTACATTACCCATGTTTTTGAATTTGGATAAAAATCATGCCAAGTGTGCGAGGAGTCTAGTCTCCCAAAGGTTCCACAAGATTCCAAGTGTCTTCATGAACCCATGCCACCTTATTTTCTTATCATTTATAATTTATGTGACCCATTTAAATGTGATTATGACAAACTAAAATTCTTTTGGGTCCCATATCCCCTTATCACAAAATTTGTGTCTCCATCTCAACCTAGGGAACTAGTAGGTTGGTGAAACATTATTAATTTGCAAATAGTCTTATTTGGAATTTATTTAATTGGGGACATGACAATCCTCTCACTCAATATTTCTTGTACCAAAGAAATTCCAAGTTTGTATGCTGTAAAATTTGTTCATATTCCCAAGTGGAATCCTCATTTGGTACTCCTTCCTTCGCACCAAGTGCTCTCTTATGGTTATGCTCATTAATTTGTTTTAGCTATAATTTTTGTAGTGGCACTCATGTACTGCAATTTTGTGTTCCCAAAATTAAAGAGATGTGGATTGTGCATATTGATATATCCTATAACATCACCACTAACACCAAAAGGATTAATCAAATCCATAAAAACCAAATTTGCACAAATAATCTTTACCTCCATATTTTGGAAACCTTTTATGAAATTTCAACCCTTTTTGCTTTTGTATAATCTTTGAAGTTGGAAATGAGTTACCAAAATTTTAGTTTATTAAGGTTCCAAGAAAATTTCAAAGAAGAACCACTGTGATTGCTGCTGCACTACTCTAATTACTATCATCTTCTCAAGTGTAACGTCTCCATACCCCATAATGCAGATAAATTAAATTTTTTTGCTTTAAGAACCTTTGTTCTCCTTTCTAACATAGGGGATGAGAGTTAAAACACTCTTAAACCTTCATCCTCGGGCTTAGAAACCACTATAATAGTCGTTCCTCCATTTTGCAACCAAAATGGTCATTTCCACACTAACCTTTCCCTTTCCACACTTTCACTTCCGCCTTTCCGACCTCAGAACTCTAGAATCAGAACCTCAAGGTTTCGATGGAGTGAATGGTCCATCTTCTGCCTTCCACCCTTCTAACCTCGGAACTTGGGAATTGAAAATTTAAGGTTTTGAGGGAGTGAATGGTACAACTTCCTCCTTCTTCCCTTTCGACCTCAAAACTCGGGTGTTAACACTCAGAATGTACCCAGGTTGTGAAAGGTAGATTCCAAGGTAACAGTAAAAAGCACTTTAGAATGTATTTCTGACCTAATACAGTCAGAGAGGGATCTCTCACTATTTACAAAGTTTTTATACTCAAGATATTCAATCAAAGACAATCAGAAGGTCAGATTTCTGATGGGACAAATAGGACAAGTTTGTTTTAAAAGACTTGGTAGGATGGTCATGGAGGAGACCATTGGGCAATGGAGTCAATAATCAGATCTGAAATAGGTTGCAGGAGGTAGGGTTTTGAAAGTTTATGAACAAAGGCAAGGTAGGCACCATTTCCTCGGTCTTGAGGTATTAGCAGGTTGATTAGTAGACAAAGGGAGACATTACATCAAATAGAGCACCTAACTAAAGTGAATTCTGCAAGACTTTAGAAGAAAATATTTTGAAAATGCTTGAACAATGGACTTAGATCATGCAGGATGAATTCTAGCCCATAAAAACTAATGCTCAAGCATGAAAGCAAATACAAAATGGAGTGGGAAATAAAAAAAACAGTCACATAAAGAAATTACTTACTGAAGAAAAAGATGGCACAAGAATCTATGTCATGAAAAAGGTTTTACATTCCTCCTCTGCAAATTTCATTCATCTACTGAAAACTTGAAGCCATTACAATGTAGAGCCTCTCCGCTCTTGAAAAATCCTCCGCTTAAAACTATCAAATTACATTTTAATTTATATAAGAATAACCTCTACCTAAACTTGAATTCAAAACCTAACTGAATTCTAAAAATAGAAAACAATTACAACAACGTTTCTTTTGCATATCTCTAATGGTGACAACTGTGTGAAATCTGGGAGAGGTTTTTATAATTGGACATTTTCCCAACAAAACCCATGTCTTCATTTCTCCAAAATCATCTCAATATCCTCGAAATATTCCTTTGAAGCTGATGACTCAAATAATAAAATTGTAGATTTCTGGAAAAATGACTTGTGAAGATATTTTAAATTCTCCCAAACTGTGATTACTGTGTAAAAAAATAAGGAGGTTTTTGATTATAGGCCTATTAGGAATAAAAACCTCTCTCATTTTTGTCAAATTAAATTCCATTTGTCCAAAACAATTCTTTGAATTTGATGGCTGAAATAGTCCTTTGGAAAACATGAAAAATGGCCTGTACAACTGACTTTGTTGCTACTAAACCATAGAACCTGTGTGAAAATGGAAAGAGGTTATTGTGGATAGATATGTTGTGAAGAAACGCCTCTCTCACTTTCTCAAAATTCATCTTCATTTGATGTAAACAATTATTTTAATTTGATGAATAGAACAGTCATTTTGACATTTGAACATTTTCCCTCTGAAGATGACTTTGCTGCTCCCAATATGTAGCACCTGGGTAAAAACTCAGAGAGGTTATTGTAGATCATAATGTTATTATGAAAAACCTCTTTCAATTTTTGAAATTTTTTTTTTTTTGTTGGAAACAGGTCGTTGAATAAAATGACTAAAACAGTCATTTTTTAGAAAAAATATGCTATGTTGCTTCTAAACCTTGAATTGTTTAACTGTAATTCATAAATAAAGAACATATAGCATCTATCCTTGTAAGATCATCTACTGTAAGAGAAATCCCATGAATTGATTGATCAAGGTAGCCATATTTGTTAATAGTGTCTCCAAACACTTGAATAATCCTAAGCTTTGGCACACTCTCCACTGTAAATTCTGTTTGTAAGACTTTAAACACATACCAATACCTTCACGAATGCTCTCATTGTATATATTTCTGCAAAACTTCTGGGTTGATGTTCTTTTTGGGCTTCCCTTCTGCATTGTTGAGTGGTGTCTTCCCTTTTCTTGCTCTATTAAAATCAATTTCCAGCTCCTTGATCAGGTTCTTTATCTTTGCTATTTTCCCTGTGATTGTAAACATGTAAAAGTTGACGTTGGAAATATGGCATACTATCTCCTTCCTTTCGTGCGCAACACACAAATGAAATAATTTTTTAAAAACCAAGCCAACTTTACATAATGGTCTATTCCAGAGCCTTCACTGAGTTGTTTTTCTTAAACCATTTTTCTCCGTGGAATTCACCAAAAGTTACCACGTGGAAAGTGGTTTAAATTCCGCTACCACCTTTCCAATTTAACCACCTCACAACTTTACTTTCTGGAAACACTAATACCAGTTGATGAGTTTTCACTTTTTACATTAGCCATTGGATTATTATGTGCTAGTGGTTTGATTATACCTTAAGAAAGGTAATAAATCTTGTTTAGCGCTTAAACTTTCATTAAGACTTGGTTTGGTGAATAAGAGGCTGCTTTTTAACTTTGGAAAAAATATCCAAAACTATATAAGTTTGAATATAAATAAAATAATAGGTTTATAAAACCCATTTTATAAATTTCATTCAAAAGATAATAAAACTTTTTGCCCCACTTGTGAAAAAATTATTTCTCTTTTTACCTAAAATTCCTTTAACTTCTCTTTTTTGCCAACTAGGAAATAACTTAATGAGAAAACTTTGGAAACCAACTCAATCACCCATGAAAACTTAAAATTTTGAAGGCAATAAGACCAATTCTGACAAAAATAAATTTAGTGCTAACATCGGGAATCAAAACTTAATGAGTGACAAAGTCTTTCATCCACGGTTTCGCCTTTCACATTCTTCCTTTCCGTCCTTCAGTGCAGAACTCGGGAACCAAAAAATTTAGCTTCCGAAATTAGATTTTTCTACACTTCCGACTTCTACTTTTCATTCTCGGACTTCAGAAATTAGAAAGTTAACTTTTCCTTAGAACTTTTCTACACTTTTTTGCTTCTGCCCTCTGCCTCCCACAGGTGGATCTCGGGGTGCAGAAACACAACATTTCTGTCCTGTCAACTTTATCCTTTCTGGTTTCCTCGTTCTGTCTCCCTCAGGAAGAATTCAAGGGGAAGAAAAACTTAGTTAGAGGTATTCTGAATTTGTAACCAAGCTTTTAATCTTCAAGGACTTAGGAAAAAATGCATGAAACATACAAGGAATATACATAAGTAAAATACAGGAAAACATAATAGAAGTAAACTTATACTTAACCATCTATAAGAATTCAACATGAACATAATAACTCATAAGCAAATACATAACATAAACACTCATAACAAAGATACTTATCTTGATGATTAGGATGTCCTGCAACTAGCTATGTCTCTGCAACGTTCCACCCAACTATATACCGGTGTGTTCATTAATCCCTCAACATACTGCCACCCCCGAGTTGGGCATGATTTCTACAAGGAACTAGGGAACAACAGGATCACCCATAGCCAACACACATCAAAACACAGTCAAACCAACTTACAGTTGGGTTTCTATGACTAACCAACCAAGGATTACACACAAGGCAAAATATACAACAAGACACAACCAAACCAACCTATAGTTGGGTTTGTCAGGCTGCTAAGGCAATGGAAAGTTAGAATTACTAGTTAATGAGCTCAACCACAGAGCTTTGGACACCTTCACCAGATCTATCCATCTTGACACTTCACAATACCTACAAAACCAACACAAGGATGTATTCCCTTCGCTACTACACAGTTCCCTTAGGCCATACCTTCCCTTCCAGTGCTTTCCAGGGTGTGCATTAAAGGATTTTACAACCCCTCTTGATCTGTTTGTGAGGTTCCTCTCTTCACTAGGGTTATCAGCTAATTCTAGGCCTCTTCAACTCTTAAGTCTTTCAGACCAAAACAGGGATGCACAACACAACAATCCATAAGGAAAACACAACCACACAAGCTCCACTCTGTAACAAAGGGAAAACAGGGTCTCATACCACAATGCCTCTCAGGTAAACACCGTGGAACCACACTTTCGTGACTTAGGATGGTCGAACCACCACACTTCGCGTCTCTAGGGAAATTGAGAAACTACAGAGGATCACACTCTCATAAAATCGAGAGATCTTCGCTGCACATTTAATCAGCAAAAAAATGGGGTTCTCAACTAGGATTGAAAGACCAACATGAAGAACACATAAGATATCATGACCTTACAAGAAGGCTCTACGAACAATGCGAATCAAACCCAATGGAATGGTAGCATCCATAGAATAATCACAATCCCTGACCCTCAAGAAAAACAAAACCTTCTTGCATCTGGGAGAAATGATGAACTGGTATGCATTGCATGCTTCCTTGCTGTAGAAGCAAGAATGCGGCTTCGTAGACTGCATACTTGCAGGCTTTCTCAATCAAGCAATCAAACTTCCATGCCTTGCTCTGCTCAAGGAATTAACTGCCTCAACCAATTTTTGGAAGGAATAAATGATTGAGGATAGAGAAAAAAATGGTAGATGAGGGTTCATGGGTTTCCCCATTGACATCTGGTCACATCCTATTGGCTCAGGTGGTTTGACTAACTACCCTCCCTGTCCCTTGTGGAATCATTCCCCCATCTCTTTCACGTTGCAGTCCCATAGCTAGTTGTGGTATTTTATTAATTATATATTTACATGATATTCAAAACATGTTGTGCTTGACTAGCACAATAAACCATAGGCATCAACCTTAATCACCTATACACAATATATCCCAATCAATGGTAGGGCCTTGTCCTTGAGCTCCATGCTATGATTCAAATACAATATATACATCATGTACAATTTTAATACAATGGGGTCAAAACTAGGGCATTACATTCCCCTCCCCCTTGCAACAACATTGTCCTCATTTCTTTTCAAAATTGAACAAAAATGGATGTGCCAATCGCATGGAATCCTCCAGCTCCCATGTAGCCTCCTTAGGACCTTTAGATCTCCCACAACACCTTCACGTGTCCAATGGCTCGATTCTGGAACATGGTGACCTTCCTAGTGAAGATGCACAATGGCTCGATTTGGAACTCTCTCTCGGGTTCCACCTGAATCACATCCCAATTTACCACATGGTTAGGATCATGTGCAGATTTCTTAAGTAGAGAAACATGAAAAACATTATGAGCTCTAGTGCTAGCAGAAAATGCAAGTCTATATGCAACTGGCCCTATTCTTTCAAGCACTTTAAACGACCCACGGTATCTAAGTGTCATCTTGGCACAAATTCCAATCTTCAAGGAACTTTTCCTTTCCCTCACTCTGAGGTAAACATGATCCCCAAATATGAAATCTCTGTGCACTCTATGCTTATCAGCATAGCTTTTTTGTCTATCTTGGGATGATTTCAAGTTCTTCCTAATCTTTGAAACGTTCTACTCCATTTCCTTGAGCAATTCTGGACCAAGCACAATCCTGTTCACTGGATTATCCCATCTCGCTGGTGTCCTACACCTTCTTCCATACCAAGCTTCATATGGAATTATCCCCAAGGATGCTTGCTATCCATTGTTATAGGAAAATTCTACCAAGTGTAAATAATCTTCCCACTTGGTTGGTTTATCCATCACATATATGCAAAGCATGTCTTCAAGCACTTGATTCACTCTCTCGGTATGACCATCGATCTAAGGATGGTAGGCAGTGTTGAAGTTCAGTTTTGTACCCAAATCTACAAAAACAACCTTCCAAAAATTGGAAGTGAACTTGGGATCCATGTCAGAGACTATTTTCTTAGGAAATCCATGCAATTTGAAAATCTTCTTCATGAATATTTTTGCAATGGCATCAGTCTTATAAGTAGAATTAACCAATATGAAATGTGCCTCCTTTGTCAACTTGTCCACCACAACCATGATGGAATCAATTTGTCTCCAAGTCATTGGAAATCCGGTAATAAAACCCATGGAAATAATTTCCCATTTCCAATTTGGAACTACCAAAGGATGCAACAAACTTGCTGGGTGCTGATGCTCCATCTTTACTTGCGGACATCTCACACACTTTGAAATATACTCAGCAATGTCCTTCTTCGTCCCTAGAAAAAAATACTGCTTTCTGGCTGTAGCAATTGTCTTCTGATATCCTAGGTGACCAGAATATGGAGCTTGATGGATTTCATCCATAACAACTCTCCTCAAATCTACTACCTTTGGAATGTAAATTCTGTTCTTAAAGCTAAGGAGCCCATCTTCTTCCAATTTATATCCCTCATACTTATCATTCAAGAATTTGCTGCTGCAACTTGTATTTTACTTATACATACATTTCATCTTCAACGATATGATTAACAATCTGCTGTCTCAAGTCTGATTGGAAAATACTAAGAGATTCCACATGCATTCCATGCACCTTCATGCTAAGTGCATCAACCACTTTATTTTCTTTTCCTTTTATGTTTTTGATCTCAAAATCAAACTCACATAAAAATCCAACCATCTAGATTTCCTAGCATTTAGAGTAGGCTGATCAAACAAATATTTCAGATTGTAGTGGTCTATCCTTAGCTCAAACTTTTTGTCCATTAAGTAATGCCTCCACATCTTGAGAGCATGTACTATGGCTACAAGTTCTACATCATGAGTGGCATAATTCTTCTCATGATCCTTCAACTTCATGGACTCATAACACACCCCGTGGTTGTCATGCATAAGAAATCCTCCAAGTCCTTGATTGTATGCATCAGTACACACCACAAAGTCCTTTTTTGGGTCTGCAATCTTCAAAATTGGTGCACTTGTAAGAAGATGTTTCAATTGCTGGAAGCTTTCTTCACATCTAGGTGTCCATTCAAACTTTATCCACTTCTTTTGCAAAGAAGTGATGGAATATGCAACCTTGGAGAATCCTTCAATGAATATCCTGTAGTATCCAACAAGTCCCATAAAATACCTTACATCCATTACATTTCTTGGGGTTGGCCAATTCGTAATGGCCTCAATCTTCTCAGTATCTACATATATGCCTTCATTTGAGATAATGTGACCCAAATAATGAATTCTATCTTTATATAAGTCACATTTGCTTAACTTGGCATACAACTTACGCTCTCTTAGCAATTGCAATACCATTCTCAGATGTTCTACATGCTCATCTTCATTCTTAGAGTAAATAAGAATGTCATCAAGGAAGACAAGAACAAACTTGTCTAAATACTGGTTAAACACACTATTCATAAGACACATAAACATAGTTGGTGCATTTGTAAGACCAAATGGTACCACTACAAACTCATAATTTCCATACCTTGTTCTGAAGGTTGTCTTATGAATATCTTCATCCTTGGTTCTTACCTGATGGTAACCAGACCTCAAGTCAATCTTGGAAAATACCTTTGCTCCTCTCATTTGACCAAAGAGGTCATCAATTCTAGGAAAATGGTATTTATTATTCATAGTGACTTTGTTCAACTATCTGTAATCAATACACAAATGAGTGTACCATCTTTCTTCTTCACAAAAAGAACAAGTGCTCCCCAAGGAGACACACTCGTCGTGATATACATCTTTTCCAACAACTCTTGCAGTTGCATCTTCAGCTCTAACAATTTTGGTGTGCTCATCCTGTAGGTGTCTTAGACACTGGTGTTGCTCCTAGCACAAGTTCAATGGTAAAATCAATGTCTCTCTTTGGAAGAAGTCCTGAAATCTCATTAGGAAATACATCCTTGAATTCCTGCAACACATGAAAGTCCTCCAACCTAGGAGTTTCATTCTATGCTTCCTCCAAGACATGGGATGCATACAACTGAAAACCTTTCCTATATAATTTCTTCAGCTGCATTGCTGAAATATGCTTGACATAAATCACTTTAGGAATGCCTCTTACAACTCTTGTATTTCCTTCTTCATCCATGCACTCAAAATTATTATTATAGCAATCAAGCTTTACTTTGTGAGCTTCTAACCAATCCATTCCCATGAGAATATCATAGGAACCAAGTGGTAGAACATTCAAATCTGCATAAGTGACCAATCCATCCATAACCAATGGGCATTTTTCTACCACTTCACTAACCTTTCTCTTAGTTACAGTGGCTAGTTGAACTAACCATGACTTGCTATGCTTTAACTTCTTAAAAGCACACATCTCAACTACTCTAGGAGTAATATAACCATGAGTAGATCTAGGGTCAATCAAAACAGAAACAGATTGCTCAACAATCTTACCTGCAACTTCAACCACAATTGACTGATGATCTTCTTGGTGGTCCTCTAGCGCTGCATAAATTCTAGGGACAACCTTGCTACTTGACCCATTGTTTATGCTTCTGGGATGTTCTAAAATTTCCCTGCAGTCTCATTCTGCTTCGAACGGTTCCTACGTAGGTGGGGTCCTCCACATTTCCAGCATTGGAATGGTTCTCTTAGATCCTTGGGATCTATTGGATTTTCTCCCATCACCTTAGATAGTATATTCATAGCTTGTGATGGTTTCCTTTGTTGATTTATGAAGTTAGAGGGTTTGAACCCTTTCTTCCTTTGGTCAAAATTTTCATTTCTTTTGTCTTTCCATGACTTATGGTAATTAGGTTTTCCTTTGTTCTGGTCATAACAATAGTTAGACTTTCTGATAGCCTCCTCTAGAGTTTGATGTTCATCAAACTCAATTCCGTCTTTGTACGCTTGAGGTATCCCACCCAGAAAATGCTGGATTTTTACTTTCTCATCATTGATGTACCTGACATACCTTAACAACTCCAAGAATTTATTTGCATACTCTTCCATGGTCAGCTGCCCCAATCTCAGCTCATGGAATTCTTTAATCTTACCATCATAGTACCTATCAGAGAGGTATGCCTGAAAAAATTCTGGAACTGCTTCCACACAATATTCCTTTCCCTGATCTTCTTCACTTGCCTGAAGTGTTCCCACCATATGGACGCTCTTCTAGTCAAATTGAATATGGCTACCCTAGCCTTCATATTTCTAGAGTAGTCTTGGACTTGGAAATATTTCCTCATCGCAAGAAGCCAAGCTTCAACTTCTTGACCATTCTTTATCTCATCATTGAAGGTAGGAGGCCTTGCCTTCTTAAATTCACCACGTGAACTGTTCTTGTAATATATCCTCCTCTTATCCTTGTGAGACAAAGAGCTTGAACTACTAGTGGATATTTCAAAGTCAGATGACCCACTAGAAGATATTTTTCTTCTTCTTCTGGCACTGCTCTTACTTCCTTTTGGATTTTCTTCCCCATGCCCAAATTTTATCCTTAACTACATGTTTATCAAACTCTGCAGCATGGATGCATTCAACTGATGTTACTCTCCCTGAGATTTCAACATTCTTTCATTATCTTCTCTATGACTCTGCATCTCCACCCTTAATCTTCTCATGGTGGCTGCAAAATTTGGGGGAGTCTCTTTAAATATTCTTCCATTAGATTCCGTTTCAGCATTTCCAACTCTAACGTTTTTCCCCATAGCATCTTCCTTGTGCGCATAGGGATCCTATGCATCATCCGTACCGTAGGTTCTCATGGATGAAACAAAACCAACTTTTCCCAAACTGTACTATGACTGACTCTGCAAAATGTGTTCGTCAAACACACTGTTAGACAATCCTAGAATTCAAAAACACCTACCAACTGTTCACTGCAAAATTGGAAACTAATCTCCATAACGGAGATTAAGATCAATGAACAAGGTTGATCACCTATCAGATCAATGTTTGACAATGATTTCGCTGGGTGAATTAGTGAAGACAAAGAAACTTTTGTTGCACGTAATAGGAAACATGCTTAAATGACATGTCCTTTCCCCATTGGATATCGTGCATGAAGATCGGAGGTGAAAAAGTCACTTTCATGTAGTGCAAAATCCTTATACAATCGAGTTCACTATCAATTTGAAGTTCGTTCTTTAATGATTTAACTCTCTTAACTACTCTTTCTGGCCCATTTAGGCCTAGCGCTGCAACCAGCAGCTCTGAAACCAATCTACAACTTCCCCATACCCCATAATGCAAATAAATTAATTAATTTTTCTTTAAGAACCTTTGTTCTCCTTTCTAACACAGGGCATGGGTGTTAACACACTATTCAACCTTCATTATCGGGGTTAGAAACTACTGTAATAGTCGTTCCACCCTTGACAGGTCCATTCTACAACCAAAATGGTCATTTCCGCACTTCCACTTCCGCCTTTCCAACCTCAAAACTTGGGAATCAGAAACTCAAGGTTTTGACATAATGAATGGTCCAACTTTCGCCTTCCACACTTCCACACTTCCACACTTCAACCTTCTACCCTTCCAACCCCGGAACTCAAGAATCAAAACTTCAGGGTTTCGATAGAGTGAATGGTCAGCCTTCCATCTTCTGCACTTCCGCCTTCCAGCCTTCCGACCTCAAAAATTGAGAATCAAAACTTAATGAGCAATAGAGTCCTTCGTCCATGGTTCTGCCTTCAGCATTCCACCTTTATTCCGTTCAGTGTAGAACTCAGGAACCAAAAAACTTAGCTTCCGACCTTAGCTTTTTCTGCACTTCCATCTTCTTCTTTCCGCCCTCAGACTTTGGAAATCGGAAAGTTCAGTTTTCCTTAGAATTTTTCTACACTTTTCCGCTTCCACCCTCCTCCTCATGCAGGCCGATCCTAGGGTGTGGAAACAAAAAATTTCTCCCCTTTTCAACTTTCTCCTTTCTGGTTTCCGCCTTCCACCTCCCTTAGGCATAATTCTAGGGGCAAAAACACTAAGTCAAAGGAAGTCTGACTCTGTAACCAGGATTTTAGCCTTTAAGGACTTAGGAAAAAATGCATGAAACATACAAGGCATATAAAAAATTAAAATGCAGGAAAACATAACATAAGTAAACTTCTGCTTAACCATGAATAAGCATTCAACATGATCATAATAAGTCATAAGAAAATACATAGCATAAATAATCATAACATAGATATTTATCTTGATGATTAGGATTTCTCGTAACTAGCTATGTCGTTGCAATGTTCCACCCAACCATAGGCCAATGTGTTCATTAATCCCTCAACACACTGCCATCCCCAAGCTGGGCATGATTTCCACAAGGAACTAGGGAACTAATAGGCTCACCCATAGCCAACACACATCAAAACATAGTCAACCAAACTTACAGTTGGGTTTCTCATACTAACCAGCCAAGGATTAAACACAAGGCCAAATTGTAATGTCCCAAATTTTGCATTGGGTCACAATGGACAAATCACATTTTCGATATTCATGAAAGTTGTCAAATGGATGCTAAAAGTCAAATAATTCCCAAGGAGGAAATCACTAGTTTCCTAGGTTGGGGGTGAAAGATTTGAGATTTGGAAGAAAGGGGATAATAAATGATGTTTAGACATTAGAAGGGGCTAACTATTTAATAATGTAGATTATTAAATAAATACAAGATAAAATGGAAGTGGCAATGGATCATGAAGACACATGGAAACTATGGGGCCCACACTAGCTAGAATTCCTATGTTAAATGGTATCTTTCTCTTGCAAATTTAAATATATGGGAAGCTTAATGTTTTTGGATGGATTATAAGGTTAATATACTTGTCCATATACTTCATAGGTCGAATTTGGGATGAAGTGTAACTTACATGGGAGAGGAAGAGCCAAATGGGAGTTTCATGGACAGTTGGCTAGATTCCCCTTACATTTATGACATCTATGACACCAATGATGGAGATTATATGAGAATTATGACACAAGTCAAATCTAAAGGCTGAAATACTAACATACTGACATGTCAAGACTGAATAGAGCATCTTAGAGGTTGAGTTTGGGAGTTGGAGAAGGCCAAGAGGCTCCTACTCAAATTTGGGAGAAGAGGGAAGGTGAAGACAGAGGCCACATGGCATAGCATGAGCAGCCACACCAATTCGACTTGGCTTTGGTTTATGGATGGATTTTGAACCTTAGAAGACTAAGAATGTTTATAAAATACATGGATCAGCCATGAGAATAAGCTTTTGCTCATTTGTGAATTGTGAGAGCTAGTGGATGACTAGTTTTCTTGCTTAAGCCGATTTCAAGGGTGAAAGATTCCCATCCTAGTTGGTGTTTGGAAAAGCCACTCAGGTATTTCATGGAGCTTTAATGGAGTCTTATTTTCAGGTGTAATCTATAGGAAATCATGTGGATTCTTCTATGGCAGCACTCTTTCTCAACTATTTCCAGTTTTCACACCATATTCATGCCAATGGAGGGATTGCGCTTTGGGTGAGCTATTGATCTCTTTGGGGAATATTATAATGCAAATTATATTATGTGCTGATGTATATGCTCTATATTTCATGTTCAAAAGACTCTCAGCTTGAAATACCCAAAATAATTCATGTAAAAATGTTGAATAATGAAGAAATAGTGTCATTTCCTCACTATCTTGTTGTGAACCATTGTAATACTGATGATTTTGAATTGGGGGAGCCTTTCATTGTCCATTTCTGATTGTAATCAGTTAAATATTCTCTGTTATTCATTCTAAGAAAGTTTCAAGTCGAAATTCCCAAGAGTTGTATGTCAAAATGACTTTTAATGAGCAAACAATGACCATTTCCACTCCATTTTGATATATGCCATGGTAATGATTATTATTTAAAATGGAGGAATGTATATCTAATAAATGTATGATGGATGGACTGTAATTAATGTATAATTCAAGTCTCATGTTCATTACTTAAGCATTGGAAGCCATTTTACTCATTTTTATTGCATCGGGAAAAGATTTGGTGCATTTTTCCCAAGGGTCGAAATTGTGACTTGGGAGTTGTTTTGGAAAGAGTCATAACAGCCTAGATAAACTAAACCCTGATGCATATGAGACTTTTAAAATGTACCTTCCACATACCCAGCCTCTATTCATAAATTCAAGTGACTTTGGGATCATTTGTGAGGCCATTTCCGACAATTACCCAGGGGGAATTGGAGCCCCAATTTGCTCGTAAAGACTCCTACTTTGAACAGAACATTAAAAAAATTTGAAGAAGTAATTGGGAGGTCACAAAACATACATGAAAATTATATTTAAGTTATATTATTAGTCATGTACCTTCAGAGAAAATTTGGAAGCATTTGGGTCAATTTGGAGGTCTAGACACCAAAACTAGTCAAGAGCCAAAATTGTGAAAAAATTGGAAAATTGGGCATTTTAAAAAAATTCCAAAAAGGGGACATTACAGTGGTATCAGAGCATGATCTTGGCACATGATGTGGTCTAATATATATGAGTACAATAATTTAGGGACCACCATTATATATTGAAACCAAAAGTGCTTTTTTTGAAGAGGAAACTATGACTAGGCATGAAAAGAGAACCTCATATGATGGTAAGGAGATAATAAAAAACATGGAACCTATCCTTGAAGACATGACCAAGAATATTATGAAAGGATTTGAATATTTGGCTATACAAAGTTGGGAAACATATATTGATTTTAAGAAAACCAAGGGGAAAAATGCATCAGTTTGCTTGAAGGAGCAAAAGGAGGAGACCCATGAACCACCTAGTTTTGAAATAGGTGGAGTAGAAGAAGTAGTACATGAAGATGATCAAAATTCACTCCAAAGTGACTCTAAAAAATATGAAGAGACATCACATGAGTATGAAGAAGTTTTTATTGAAAATACTAAATATAATTTTGAGACACATGCTACCTTGGAAATGAAACAAAGAGCATCTACTGATGGATGCTTGAACTATGAAAGAGTACCTACTGATGGGTGCTCAAAACTCTATGTTGGTGACATAGAGATCAGATTTCAAAATGCTGCTGCAAGCCAAAATTCCATTAAACATGAAAATGAAGACCTTGTAGCAGTTGAAGAAGAAACAAGATCAACTTCCTCATCACCACTTGAGCTTCATGAAGTTGGTCCAAGCAACAAGGAAGAAGATGCAGAGTTTCATTTGCAAGAGCCTAATTTTCTCGAAGGGTCCTTAAAGATGAATGAAAGGAAGATCCAAGAAGCCCTTAGCATACTCCATGAAACTTAAGCATTGGTATCAAATTCTTGTTGGAGAGCTACTTCCTTGGAGGATCCATCCTTCCTTGAAGACATGGAGAAGATCCAAAGAGCAATGTGCAACATCAAAGGTAATTTCATGTATTTGATTTTTTATAGAAAAAATGTCATTGGGATTAGTGAATGTTTACATGAATCCTACTTGAATAATAATGAAGTTATTCATAAGCTCACAATTCAAAATGAGCAACTTCTTGAAAAGTTGCAAGACACTTGTTTTTCCTTCGATGTTTCAGATTTTCATAAGGTAGATTGCTTGGAGGATTCTCATGACATGATGGATCATGCGAAATGTGAAAAATTGCAGGTTCTTGATGTTCTTGAGGATGATAGTGATGAGATCCAATCACTAGTAATGGTGGAAGAGGAACTTGAGTTGCCTCTTGAAAATGGTTACACAATTTTTGAAGAAGTGCATAATTCCACCACCTTGGAACCAACCCATGAGGAAATGTTTGCTTTTTTTAGGGAGGTGCATAATCCTACCCCTATGGATCCTTCAAATTATGACAATTTTTCACTTACTAATCATTTGGGTGAGTTGGTTCTTTCTCCTACATCCTACACTTCTAAATTTTGCAGCAGTCATCCTAATGAAGTATGGGTGAAAGGTTTATTTTTGATAGTGCCACATGAAGAGCATGGACATTCTATTTATCCTTTTGATGATGGAATTATTAGAGAACCATCTTATTTACATTTTCACCAGCATCTTTTTTTACATTATTATTATACACATCTACATGGGTGCACCTATGATGTTCACTTGAGTCACTTGGAGACTCATGATTTTCCTTGTTCCTTTCCTAGTCTATTTGAAGTTGGAGGAACTTCATCCCACACTTGGGTGAAGAGTTATATGATTGAAGAAAATTATTATTGGCAGCAACATCCTCTGATGTAACATGATGATATACATATTCATGAGTGTATTGACGAGACTTCTTTAAGCTAGTTGAAGTCTTCATGTTTTATTTGCTCCTTATTTGGTTCATATTTTGGTGGAGGTTCTTCATTCACTTCTTGGATGAAAGAACACATGGCTGATTCTTATTTTGATGCATATTACATTCTTTGGGAGTAGCATTATAAGACATGGGATCCTCACCTATGTCATTGGAGCATATTTGATTGGTCACTTGAAGCATATTTGTACTTGGAAAATGGTAGTCTACTCACTGGGAGGTATAAGCACTTTCATGATTTCTTGGTGAGGCACCTCCTTGATGTACATTCTTATTATGTTGTTGTGTACTTTGATGATATATATTATGCACTCATAATGTTTGGAAGAATGCATACAAGAAAATGGGATCCAGGAATTCTCTTTCCAAATGGTATGGGTTGGAGAGCACTCTTAATTGTTGGAGTGCAATGCAAGCAATGGGACCGTGGGATTGTTTTTAGTCCCATTGATTTAAAATTATTTGGGAAACAAGCAGTATGGGAGATGGATGCCCCATTTAATAAGGTGATTTTAATCAGAGTAGTGAAGCAGCAAGAATGGTGGTTCCTCTCTGAAATCTTCATGGAATCTCAAAGACTCAAGGTGGGAAGCTTAGTGGCAACTTCAAAGAATCATACAGAAAGTAGGTTCTTCAACAATCATGTTTGAAATTGCTTGAGGACAAGTAATATTGGGAAGGGAGGATTTGTAATGTCCCAAATTTTTCATTGGGTCACAATGGACAAATCACATTTTCCATATTCATGAAAGTTGTCAAATGGATGCTAAAAGTCAAATAATTGCCAAGGAGGAAATCACTAGTTTCCTAGGTTGGGGGTGGAAGATTTGAGATTTGGAATAAAGGGGATAATAAATGATGTTTAGACATTAAAAGGGGATACATATTTAATAATGTAGATTATTAAGTAAATACAAGAGAAAATGGAAGTGGCAATGGAGCATGAAGACAGATGGAGACTATGGGGCCCACACTAGCTAGAATTCCTATGTTAAATGGTATATTTCTCTTGCAAATTCAAATATATGGGAAGCCTAATGTTTTTGGATGAATTATAAGGTTAATATACTTGTACATATACTTCATAGGTCGAATTTGGGATGAATTGTAACTTACATGGGAGAGGAAGAGCCAAATGGGAGTTTCATGGACAGTTGGCTAGATTCCCCTTACATTTATGACATCTATGACACCAATGTTGGAGATTCTATGACATTTATGACAAAATTTAGATCTGAAGGCTGACATACTGACATTTCAGGACTGAATGGAGCATCTTAGAGGTCGAATTTGGGAGTGGGAGAAGGCCAAGAGGCTCCTACTCAAATTTGGGAGAAGAGGGAAGGTGAAGAGAGAGGCCACATGGCATAGCATGAGAAGCCACACCAATTCGACTTGGCTTTGGTTTATGGATGGATTTGGAACCTTATAAGACTAATAATTTTTATAAAATACAAGGATCAACCATGAGAATAAGCTTTTGCTCATTTGTGAAATTGTCATTTGTGAATTGTGAGAGCTAGTGGATGACTAGTTTTCTTGCTTAAGCCAATTTTGAGGGTGAAAGATGCCCATCCTAGTTGGTGTTTGGAAAGGCCACTCAGGTTTTTCATGGATCTTTAATGGAGTCTTATTTGCAAGTGTAATCTACAAGAAATCATGTGGATTCTTCTATGGCATCACTCTCTCTCAACTATTTCCACTTTTCACACCATATTCATGCCAATGGAGGGATTGTGCTTTGGGTGAGCTATTGATCTCTTTGGGGAATATTATAATGCAAATTATATTATGTGCTGATTTATATGCTCTATATTTCATGTTTATAAGACTCTCAGGTTGAAATACCCAAGAGAATTCATGTAAAAAAGTTGAACAATGAAGAAATAGTGTCATTTCCCCACTATCTTGTTGTGAACCATTGTAATACTGATGATTTCGAATTGGGGGAGCCTTTAATTGTCCATTTCTGATTGTAATCAGTTAAATATTCTCTATTCTTCATTATAAGAAAGTTTCAAGTCGAAATTCCCAAGAGTTGTATGTCAAAATGACTTTTAATGAGCAAACAATGACCATTTCCACTCCATTTTGATATATGCCATGGTAATGCTTATTATTTCGAATGGAGGAATGAATATCTGATAAATGTATGATGGATGGACTGTAATTAATGTGTAATTCAAGTCTCATGTTCAGTACTTAAGCATTGGAAGCCATTTTACTCATTTTTATTGCATTGGGAGAAGATTTGGTGCATTTTCCCCAAGGGTCAAAATTGTGACTTGGGAGTTGTTTTGGAAAGAGTCATAACATCCTATATAAACTAAACCCTAATGCATATGAGACTTTGAAAATGTACCTTCCACATACCCAACATCTGTTCATAAATTCAAGTGAATTTGGGATCATTTGTGAAGCCATTTTCGACAATTACCCAGGGGGAATTGGAGCTGCAATTTGCTAGTAAATACTCCTACTTTGAACAAAACATTAAAAAAGTTTGAAGAAGTAATTGGGAGGTCAAAAAACATACATGAGAATGATATTTAAGTTATATTATCGGTCATGTACCTTCATATAAAATTTGGAAGCATTTGGGTCAATTTGGAGGTCTAGACACCAAAACTAGTTAAGAGCCAAAATTGTGAAAAAATTGAAAAATTGGGCATTTTAAAAAAATTCGAAAAAGGGGACATTACAAAAATACACAACAAGACACAAACAAACCAACCTACAGTTTGTTTTCTCAAGTTTCTAAGGAAATGGAAAGGTAGAATTACTAGCTAGTGAGCTCAACCACAGAGCTATGGACACCTTCACCAAATCTATCCATCTTGACACTTCACAATACCTACAAACCCAACACAAGGAAGTATTCCCTTCTATGCTACATAGTTCCCTCAAGCCATACCTTCACTTCCAGTGCTTTCAAGGTTGTGCATTAAAGGATTTTCCAACCCCTCTTGATTTGTCTGTGATGTTCCTCTCTTCGCTAGGGTTATCAACTAATTATGGGCCTCTTCCACTCATAAGTCTTTTAGACCAAAATAGGGATTCACATCACATCAATCCACAAGGAAAACACAACCACACAGGCTCCACTTTGTAACACAGAGAAAACAGGGTCTCATACCACAATGTCACTTAGGTAAACACTGTGGAACCACACTTCCATGACTCAGGATGGTCAAACAACCACACTGTGCGTCTCCAAAGAAATTGAGAAACTGTGGAGGATCAAACTCTCATAAAATAGAGAGATCTCCACTACCCATTTACTTAGCAAAAAAATGGGTTTCTCAACCATGATTGAAAGAAAAACATGAACAACACAGAACATACCATGACTCTGCAAGTAGGCTCAATGAACAGTGCAAATCAACCAAATGGAATGGTAGAATCCATAGAATAATCACAATCCATAACCCTCAGGAATAATAAAACCTTCGAGTGTCTGGGAGAAATGAAGGACTGGCACACATCATGTTATTCCTTGTTGCAAGAGAAATAATGCGTCTTCCCATACTACATACTAGCATGCTTTCTCTGTCAAGAAATCAGACTGCCATGCCTTGCTCTACTCAAGGCATTAATTGCCTCAACCAACTTATGGAAGGAATAAATGATTGAGGACAAATGACAAAAAGGTAGTTGAGGGTTCATGGGTTTCCCCATTGAAATATGGTCACATCCTATTGGCTCATGGGGTTTGAATAACTCCCCTTCCTATCCCCTGTGGAATCATGCCCCCATATCTTTCACGTTGCAGTCCCATAGCTAGTTGTGGTATTTTATTAATTGTATATTTACATGATATTCAAAACATGTTGTGCTTGACTAGCACAATAAACCATAGGCATCAACCTTGATCGCATATACATAAAATACCCAATCAATAGAAGGGCCTTGGCCTTGAGATCCATGCCATGATTCAATTACAATATATACATCATGTACAATTTTAATACCATGGGGTCAAAACTGGGGTAGATCATTATGTGTCCCATACACACAAGCATTAAGTATTATATCAAATATGCTCCAATGACATAGGTGAGGATCCCATGTCCTATAATGCTGCTCCAAAAGAATGTAAGATGCATCAAAATAATAATCAGCCATGTTTTCTTTCATCCAGGAAGTGAATGAAGAACCTCCACCAAAATATGAACCAAATAAGGAGCAAAGAAAAACATTAAGACTTCAAGTGGCTCAAGGATGTCTCATAAATACCCCCATCGATATGTATATCATCATGAAACAACAGAGGACGTTGTTTCCAATACTAATGTTCCACAATCATATATCTCTTCACCCAAGTGTGTGATGAAGTTCCTCCAACATCAAATGGACTAGGCAAGGAACAAGGAAAATAATGAGTCTCCAATTGACTCAAGAAAATACCATATGTGAATCCATGTATATGTGTATCATCATAATGTAACAAGGGATGTTGCTGAAACTGTAAAGAATATGATTCTATAATCATGTCACCATCAAAAGGAGATATAGAAATTCCATACTCTTCTTGTGGAACCATAAAAAAGAAACCTTTCACCCATACTTCATTAGGATGAATGCTGCAAAATTTGGAAGTGTAGGATGTAGCAAAAAGAACCAACTCAACCAAATGATTAGAAAGTGCAAAATTTTCATCATGTGAAGGATCCATAGGGGTAGGAGTACGCACCTCCCTTAAAAATGCAAAACATTTCTCATGGGTTGGTTCCAAGGTGGTGGAATCATGCACTTGTTCAAAAAGTGTGTAACCATTTATAAGAGACAACTGAAGTTCCTCTTACACCATAACAAGTGATTGGATATCATCAAGATCATCTTCAGACACATCAAGAACCTAAAATTTTTCATGTTTCTCATGATCTATCATGTCATGAGAATCCTCTAAGCAATCTACCATATGACAATCTGAAACATAGGAGGAAGAACAAGTATCTTGCAACCTCTCGAGAAGTTTCTCATTTTGAATTTTGAGATTATGAATATCCTTATTATTATTCAAGTATGTTTCATGTAACCATTCATTAAGCTCAACCAATTTGTTTCTATCAAAAATAAAATACATGAAATTACCTTCGATGTTGCAAATTGCTCTTTGAATTTTTTCCATGTCTTCAAAGAAGGATGGCTCCTCCAATGAATAAACTTTCCAAAAATAATTTGACACCAATTATTTAGTGTCATTGAGTATGCTAAGGGAATTGTGGATATTCCTTTCACTCATCTTCAAATACACTTCAATGAAGGATGGTTCATTGGAGCGAACCTCCTCTTCTTCTTTCTTCTTGATTTGAACAACATATTGAAGCTCACGTGGTGATGGGGAAGTTGATCTTGGCTCTTCATTATCTGTAACAAGGTATTCATCTTTTGATTATGATAAATTTGTATTACAACAACATTTTCAAATCTGCTATGTAATACCTCGTGTGTTAAGCCCCAGACATATGTAATTTGTAATTGTTTATTATTGTGGTACAGGGTGTCGAAAAAAGGGTCTTTAAGGACCTAGAGACATTATTATTATTTTTTATATAATTAATTAATGAAAACAACTGGCACATCAAGGACCACTAAAAGAGTATGGGAAGCCTAGATCCACAATGTGAGGGGGAATGGGGACATTCCTGGCACTTTAGAACTTGTTTGGTTGATCTTGGTCCATATTTATGCCTTAGTGGCTTTATTAATTGATGATCACCCAAAAATTGTAAAAATACCCAACTTTTGATTAATTTATCCTATGTTGGTATTATTGAGCCTAATTCATGGTTTAGTGGGCCTCCTTAATGTTTGGGTGGGTGCCACTTGTTTATTGATCCTCTTTGGTGGTTTTGTAACTCCTTTTGTAAATACTTGTGTAAATATTTGTGTAACTCTTGTGTAAATCCTTTTGTAACCCCCCTTTTCTATTTTGGAAAGATGCCTTGGCTTGTGTGACACATCACCTCACTAATTTTGAGTTGGGTGGAGTGGATTGGAGTCATTCTCCTTGAAATTTCGAATTTCTTGGGTTGGATTAGAGTTAACCTCTTGTGGTTGATTTAACCCCCCACTGGATTGACTCAAATTGGCTTACCATCATTTTATTTTTGACCCATTGAGTTAGAATTACCTTATTTGTTCTATAACTACATGTTTGATATCCTTGGTTGGGGGGTTGTTTCTCATGGTTATTTTGGATGGTTGTTGATTATGGTTGTTCATTCTTTTGATTTTCCTTGTTCTCCACTACTTGTCTTTGTCCTTAACCTGCACATAAATCCTGATGGTGAATGGCGATATCTTGATGGCCTATGGGGTCTGGATTACCATTGCACCTGGTAGTGGGGTGGAAGAGGAAGTATGTGGTGAGGAGTAGAGTTTTGGATTCTCAAGATGATACTTGAGTTATTCTTCAATGAACCTCTATTGTGGATCTATGGGCTCAACTCAGGGGTGGCCTGTCATAGTGAGATATGGCTTGGCAGTGCCCAAGGCTGGGTGGAATGTGGTCCAGATAATGCCAGTTGCACATTGATAAAATAAGTGATTTATCTCATGTTTATTAAATTTACTTGGATCTAATATGATTTATTTATGGATGCAGATGAAATGTTTGATGAAATGTATGAGTTATTTGTGGAAGAATTTTCTCATAGAATTCAATCTATTTATGCAAGTAAATTTTATGAAGGAATTATAAACTAGTTTTTGGGATTTTGTGCACAAATTGTTTGAGAAAATAATTATTTGGTACCTCTGCTAAAAAACTGATATTTCTTCCCCTTTTCATTATATACTATATATTTTGATGGTGCCGTATCCTCGGAATGGTTTAAGACACTTCTCTTTCATGCTTCTACCATTTATTCGAAAACTAGTTCTTCGACCGGACTGTTTGGCATAGTTTGGAGAATTATCACATGAAGTGTTTGTAAAAATTCCTAAGTGTTACTTTTATGTTTATATCTGATAAATAATATTGAAATGTGTGTGATAATGTGAGGATAAATATTCTTGGTAATGTTGGGGAAATGTCGACCGAAATTCTAGATCAATTTCCAATTTCTAGCTAACTTCAATGGAATTGTTTTGAGTAGATTTGTGACTTTGCATATGAAGTGTTTGACAAAATGTTAGAATGAGATATACCTCTGTTATGACTGATAAAACATGTTATTTAGAGTTGGAATTGCATTTGAATTATTCTACTATCCATGGATTTAAATATTCTAGTGATTCCTAGGATTACTAGTCGATTCAGATGAGTAAAATTAACTTATTTTGTGGACTGTTTAATGGAATGCATATGGGTGGAAAGCTACAACCATATGAATGTAAGTGATTCCTGATATTATTTACATGAGATACAATAATCATATACCTCTCTTTATTTGGAAGTTGGAAAGTTCAATTGAAAACTAGGTACATTGCAGTGAAATTGACAAATAGTTTTTGGATTCGAATCTCTGTTTTTGGTAAAAGATGAATGTACAGCCATATGATTTGTTATTGGTTATTTACTTGTGCTATAGAATGCTATTTTCCAAATCTATACCTTCACCTCTGTGTGCCTCTCAACTCGGTACGATTGGTTTGATTGAATTTCGGGCAGTATTTATTAACTAGTTGTATTGATTGAACTTGAAATATCCTTCATTTATGTACTCGGATTTGATCTGCAAAAGTACTTTATTTTTCTGTACATGCATGCTTAAATATGTGTATAATGGCTGTAGGTTCACTTTTTGGTTCATTGGCATGGTTGTGTCGAATTCGTGCAAGACTAGTTGTTAGTATTGAACAACTAGTTAACTAGTTTTCGTGGAATCATTTTCATAATTACTATGTTTAATTAATTGGAAAATGGTAATTAGCCATGATTTACATGTTATTAGGTGTTAATTAGCCATTGGAATTGATAAACAATGGTTAAGTGATAAACAAATGAAATTATAATAAGTACCATCAATTATGCGCTAATTGTTGTTAAGTATCGTAATTGGAACACTAATTAATCATGATTAAGAGTAAATGGCATTTATGTCTGAATTGGATTGGAATTGATCTTTCCAGCCCTTGGATGAGACATTTGAATAATTATTGAATTTATTTAAATTTATTTGTAATTAAAATGACTGTCATGAAACAAATATTGAAAAATGAATTTCAATATTTGTTTAACTAATCCATTGTGATAAAATTATCTAATTAGTGTTATAGAGATAATGATCTATCCCTCGGTCCCATTGATATCCCTAGGGGACATTACAAGTGGTATCAGAGCTTACGATTCCAACACTGTGGCTGTTGGGCCTTCTACAGAGTTATTATCTTATGTATATGTTTATTTGGAGTTTACAAATGTTCTTAGTAAAATTAATTTAACCTCCCTTATGTTAATAGAAGAACAAGAAACCTCACTTCATAGGTTATTTCTTTGTATTCCTTAGAATGAATTAACATTGAATGTTGGTTGTTCAATAATTTATTGGTAATTACTATGTGGTGCATGTCTGATAATTGACTTTGACTTGATCGGTTGATGCTTGTGCATTTTCCTCTTTTATTGCTCATTCAATTGTTAATATCGAAATGCTTCTTGTAGTATGACTTATTTACTGATACATTATTATTATGAATTGATAAGTAAATAATTGTAATTATAATAGTATATGTCCTAGTATTAGTTTAATGCTAAGTTATTAAGATGATATACTTCTATTATTATTAAATATTAATATGATTTATTGAGTGACATTTATACCTTATATTGATTTTGTATTCTCTATGGATGGTATGCTTTTATAGTCTTATTTATGTCACTTGGATGGTGGTGGTTACATGGATGTGTAACTTCATGGATACTTGCCTAAATTGTGTTTCTCATTCTCCTTTTATTTTATGCATGTAGTATGGTTTTATGTTATTTATTAATTATTACTATGCTAACTTATCTAATATGATAGTATTGGGTTATGCAATTATTGCTATAATTGTATTGATATTATGGTATAACATAATAATTCTATGAGTATATTAAATATGGAATATATAGGTTATATGACTAAAACATTGTGTATATGATTAATAATAATATGATATATGATTGAAAAATTATAATATATATGTAAAACAAAAACGGGTGTATATATATAATACATAGCAGTAGTAAGTATGGTATATGGTATGAGTGTATGATAGTGTGTTGTACAATTAGTAATTGTTTTATTGTATAGTAATAAGAGATTTTGGTGGTATGATGTTTGGTTGTTTGATACTATTGGTTTCCATTGGATTTTATTGATTGACATTGGTTGATTAATGGTTTATACCTGTATGACATTGTCAACATTGTATGTATTCCTATTATTGGTTGTCCTTGGTTATTATGGTTGTTACATGTATGATTGATGCATCTTGGTTGATCTCTTCTAGATGATGTATTCTGATTGATGTATTGTGATTATTGTATTATCCTTGATGAATCTTGGTTAATGTATTCTCATTGTGTATTTTGATTAATGTATTCCATTTGATGTATGTTGGTTGATGTATTCTGATTGGTGTATTATGATACTTGTATTTTTCTTGATGAATCCTAGTTAATGTATTTTAATTGTGTATTTTGATTAATGTATTCCATTTGATGTATGTTGGTTGATATATTATGATTGGTGTATTATGATAATTGTATTTTTCTTGATGAATCCTAGTTAATGTATTCTGATTGATGTATGATGGTTGATGTATTGTGGTTGATGTGATTTGATTGATGTACTATGATTAATGCTCATATGGTTAGTTGATGCATGTATGGTTGTCCTTGGTTGATATTACATGATCGATATATGATTGATATACATTGAGATATTATGAATTGATGGTCGATGTATTTATGGATGATGTATGCATGAGGGTCGTTGTATGATTGATATTAGTTGATGAATAATGTCTTTTTGAGTGATCTCTAGGAAGAATTATGCTTTGTGTTGAGATGAACAGTAATAGGTTGTTATGGCCTTTTTGGTTCTTAGTTAGATTAGAACTGTTGCATATAACTTCGCTTTTCTTATTACATTAAAATGTAAAAGATTTAGGTGATATTTGAAAATATTTATCCTTTTGATATTTGTTGAAAGTATCTTGCTAGAGTATCCTTGTAGTATATAAAATACTTTTGTTGAAATGCAACAACCAGTCTGGCTCAGTAAATTATTAGAAATTCATAATTTCTTTGTGTGTGTGTGTGTAATCCTTGGCGTCTGCTACGATTTGATAACCCCTATACTGAGATAACTGTGTGTACATCCTTGTTTGGCATCTGAACTGATTTGAGGAATGGAAATGGAGTCTAGACTTGCTTGATAAACCTAGTGTGTGAAGGAACCTCACAGACCAATCTAGAAGGCTGGTTTTCTTCTTTGCATACCCTGAATAGCATTGGAAGGGAAGGCATGGCCTGAGGTATTGTGTAGCAGAGAAGGGAATGCTTCCTTGTGTTGGGTGTGTAATTGTTTAGAAGTCAGGCTAGATCTGGTGTGGGTGTTCATAGCTCTGGGGTTGAGCTAACTAGCTTAGAAGTCAATCTTTCCACCTCCTTGGCAGCCCGATAAACCCAACTGGAAGGATGGATTGGATGATAGCCTAATAAACCCATTTGTTGGCTTGGCTGTGTCTTATGTGAATTTGGCTAAGTGTAAACCACTACCTGTGTAAGCCTGATAAACCCAATTGGAAGGATGGCTTGGCCGTGTCTTATGTGAATTTAGCTAAGTGTAAACCACTATCTGTGTAAGTATGATAAACCCAACTGTGTTGGCTTGACTGAATTTTATTGTATCCTTGGATATGGGTGAAGGCTACTAGTGTTCCTTATTCCTTAAGGAAGTCATGCCCAGCTTAGGGGTGGCAGTTTTGCTGAGAGATTAAAGAGCACATTGATCTATGGTTGGGTGGAATGTTGCAGCGACATAGTTGGTTGCGAGACAAGCTTCTTTCAAGATAAGTAATCTCTAGTATTTTATTTCCGCAACCATATTTTGTTTGTGAATTTATATGAACATGTTAAATGCTTGAATTGAATGAATTATGCTTTCGCTGTAGATTGCATTATGCATATGTTTATACTTATGTATGTTTTATTTCAAATCATTATATATATATATATGTGTGTGTGTGTGTGTTCATGGGGCTTAGACTGCCTGGGTTGATATATGTTAGTTGCGTCCTCTCCGTCGAGTAGAGGGGTGGGGATGTGATAGTGATATCAGTAGATGCATTTCATATTATTGAAATTGATTAGAATAATATTTCGTTAAATGCATTTCAAGTATTTGTCGAAGAAATATCTAATCTCGAGTACCTTGCATATACTGAAGCATTTCCTGTAATTAATTAGAAAATTTATTTTTTGAAAGATGTATTTTAAGAATCTTATTGAATAGTATATATGTTTACTGCTAACCATGTGTCTGTTGGGAATGTGAAAAATCATCCTTGTTAAAGAATCATCTCTATTTCAAGTATCTTTGTTGAAGAATATGGTTTAGTTGTTGGGACTGAGTTCCTGGATTCCCTCAGAGAGCAGTCTAGTATCCATTTATAGAGAGGTAGTATGGTGAATTATCACCCCTTTGATTATGTCATATCACTCTACTAGTCTAGGTTCTCACACAGGAATCCATGAAATGGGATGGTGACCCCATAGGCAATGAGACAGACAAGAAAGTAGTAGTGGGAAGCATTATGGTTCTCAGAAGTGGTAGTTATGAGACTTTCTAAACTGATTGTGCTCTTCTTGTGGGAGGAACATTATCCCATTAAAGCTAGTTGCCAAAATTTGAGATAACTATTCTCTCATGTGCTATTCATGTTGTTGTATTTTGTATAGGTTCCATGGTGATTGAATTATGGTATCTTTATGTTCATGGTTTAGTAGTTAAAGAATACTCTTATATCATGTATCATACATTTGTATACATGATGTTAATCATATGGTTGATTGAAATATGATTTTTTAGGTGAATGTATCTTTGTTGAAATTTGAAGATGCTGTAATGGGGATTGAATATTGACGCTTGATACTAGTCTTGGTTCTCTCACAGGAAGCCAGAAAATGGGATGGAGATGTCTTGAGGAATAATTTAAGTGAAGGGAGTCACATCCCATAGGCAGTGGAGACAGACAGGAAAGTAGTCATGGAAAATATCGTGGTTTCTCGGAAGAGGAGTTCCAAGAAATACTACTTGAAAACTGAAGGTAGTGATCCCTTTGAAAGTTGGAAAAGAAACTATGTATTATGCATCGAGGACGAGGCATGGTTTAAGGGGGAGGGAATGTAATACCCCGTGTGTTAAGCCCTAGACATATGTAATTTGTAATTGTTTATTATTGTGGCACAGGGTGCCAGAAAAAGGGTCTTTAAGGACCTAGAGACATTATTATTATTTTGTAAATAATTAAATAATGAAAACAACTGACACATTGAAGACCACTAAAAGAGTATGGGAGGCCTAGATCCACAATGTGGGGGGGAATGGGGACATTCCTAGCACTTTATAACTTGTTTGGTTGATCTTGGTCCATATTTATGCTTTAGTGGCTTTATTAATTGATGATCACCCAAACATTGTAAAAATGACCCAACTTTTGATTAATTTATCCTATGTTTGTATTATTGAGCCTAATTCATGATTTAGTTGGCCTCCTTAGTGTTTGGGTGGGTGCCACTTGTTGATTGAGACCCTTTGGTGGTTTTGTAACTCCTTTCGTAAATACTTGTGTAAATATTTGTGTAACTCTTGTGTAAATCCTTTTGTAACCCCCCTTTTCTATTTTTGGAAAGATGCCTTGGCTTGTGTGACACCTCACCTCACTAATTTTGAGTTGGATGGAGTGGCTTGGAGTCATTCTCCTTGAAATTTCGAATTGCTTGGGTTGGATTAGAGTTAACCTCTTGTGGCTGATTTACCCCCCCATTGGATTGACTCAAGTTGGTTTACCATGGTTTTATTTTTGACCCATTGAGTTAGAATTACCTTATTTGTTCTATAAATACATGTTTGATATCCTTGGTTGGGGGGTTGTTTCTCATGGTTATTTTGGATGGTTGTTGATTATGGTTGTTCATACTTTTGATTTTCCTTGGTTTCCACTACTTGGATTTGTCCTTAACCTGCACTTAAATCTTGATGGTGAATGGCAATATCTTGATGGCCTATGGGGTCTGGATTATCATTGCACCTAGTAGTGGGGTGGAAGAGGAAGTATGTTGTGAGGATAGAGTTTTGGATTCTTGCTAGATTTTTAACGTTAAGCTATCATTATATTAGGATCTTTAACTGAGAGAATAACAAGCACAACAATCAAACACAAGAGACAATGAACAAAACTTTTTCCTTGGGGAAACCATAAATGGAGAAAACCCCGCAACTTCCTTAGAGATAGAATCATCACCAAAAGTAAAACCCTAAATAGTAAGATGATCTCCCGACAGCAGTAGCCTCTTTCTTCCTAGCCCTAGTGTCTTCTTCTTCCTTAGCTATGCGCTACAACTGAGTGTGAGTGAGTGTGTGGTAAATAGAGAGACTCACTCTCTATTTATACTAATTCTCAACTTGACAATAACCTACTAGGGCTGACTTCTCTAGGAGAGTCTAATAACCCTAGTGCCCCGTAACTACGGGGACTTTAACCCTTGACCAATAGGAGGGTTACCCACATTGACTTGACATGACTTGTTTACATTATAGAAACTCCCAATAGGAAAATCGGGGCATGAAATGACTCAAGTACATTATAGACACATCCCAAAATAAACATCAAGGTACAATACATAAGAAATACAAGTGAATACATTCTGAAGTTACAATTACATCAACACTCCCTCTTAACTAGGAAGGTATTCTCTCGACACAATTTATCAGCACAAGTCTTCTTCTCTGTATCATCTGGATCATCATCGAGTCCTTGTCATCTTCAAGTCACCTTCATCTCCATGTCATCTTCATCTTCAAGTCATCTTCATTTGGATCTGGATCATCACTCGATCTAGATCATCATCACTGGATTTGGATCATCACTCGATATGGATCATCATCACTGGACTGGAACATCTCTACTGGATCATCATCACAGGTGCTATCTCTTGATTCTTCTTGTCACAGGAAGTTCTATAGAGCCAGCCCTTTTTCATGTTGGTTGTAGGCCTAGCCTCTATGTAGGTCTTCTTCCAGCACTTATACTTGACCCTAAGTCAGAATGGCCCGCCCAACACTTATATCTAATCATGTAGGAACCAATCCTATAATCATATCAGAAAGGCACGCCCAGCACTCACATTTGACAACCAATGTCAGAAAGGATCATCACTTACATTCGACCATGTGAGGAACCAATCCTCCATGCCAAAAGGTTCTGCACTTACATCTGACAACCAATGTCAAAAAGGCTCAGCACTTATATTCGACCATACAAGGAACCAATTCTTCATGCCGAAAGGGCTCTGCACTTGCATCTGACAACCAATGTTAGAAAGGCTCTACACTCACATCTGATCATGTAGGAACCAATCCTACAGTCACATTAGAATAGCCCTCAGTCCCAGACTAAGCTTTCCTGGTAACTGACCAGGTTCCTCCATTCCAAGAATGGCATTCAACGCTTATATCTGATCATGTAGGAACCAATTTTATAGTCACATCAGAATGGCTTAGCACTCACATCTGACATGGAATGAACCAATCCTCTCACCATGACAGAATTGCTCAGCCCTTACATCTGATCATGGAAGGAACCAATCCTCTCACCATGTCAGAATGGCTCACGGACTCATCACTTCCCTTTGGAGGGAACCTCGATTTGGAGAACACCAAGATTCTCCCTAAAGTATTCGAACTTCACCCTAGCCAATGGCTTTGTCAACACATCAACTATATGTTCGTCCATCGCAACATACTAGAGCTTCACTGCTCCCCTTTGCACCATATCCTTGATATAATGATACTTGATCTCGATATGCTTCGACTTGTCATGGAACACCATGTTCTCTGACAACTTCACGCAACTCTGGTTGTCACAATGTATACAAGTAGCATCCAACTGGAGATCAAATAAATCAGTGCCACACATGATTGCTTCCTGCTAAACCAAGAGATCACACCTGATCCCATACTGAAGTAGCACCCTGAAGTTCTTTTCCTATCAATGGTACTGCATGCCCAATCTGAATCAACATAACCCTCCAGGTTAATCTTTTGATTTGCCTCATACTTGATCCCATAATCAATTGTACCCCTCAGGTACCTTAGAATATGCTTTGCAGTAATCAAGTGAACATGCCTCAGATCTGTCAGAAACTGGCTCAAGGTGTTCACAACAAAGCAAATATATGGTCTCATGTTCGTTAGGTACATCAAGGACCCAATCATCTGACGATACATTGTAGCATCAACCACTTCTAATGAAGCATCACTCAATACCTTCAAGTTTGATGCCATAGGTGTGGTCATGGCCTTGCAGTCCATCATCCCAAACCTCTTTAGGATCTCTACTGCATACTTCCCTTGTCCGAGGGAGATTCCATCTATATTCTGCCACACCTCCATGCCTAGAAAATAGTGCATCATACCCAAGTCCTTCATTTTGAACTCAGCAGCAAGCTTCCTCTTCGTATCAACAATAAACCCATCCATACCTGTTACAAACATATCATCTACATACAGTAGGAGCATCACTGGGTTGCCATCTTCAACCTTGTAGTAAAGGTTGGAATCTGCTTTACTCTTGGTAAAGCCTGAACTGGATAGAAAGCCATCAATTCTGCCATACCATGTCTTGGGTTCTTGTTTCAAACCATATAGGGATTTCTTCAATCTACACACATGAGACTCCCTGTTATGTGTCTCAAAACCGAGTGTCTGCTCTACATACACTTCCTCTTCCACTACACCATTCAAGAAGGCAGTCTTGACATCCATTTGGTGTATCTTCCATTTCATCACTGCAGCCAGAGCAAGTACTGATTTGATGGAAGTGTATCTGGCTAGAGGTGAAAATGTTTCTTCATAATGTATTCCTTCTTTCTGTGAGAAGCCACGAGCAACAAATCTTTCCTTATATTTTTCTATGCTATCGTCTACAACATGCTTGATCTTGTAGATCCATTTGGAAGTTACAACCGAATTCCCTTCTGTTCTTGGGACAAAATCCCAAACATTATTCTTCATGTTGATACTCTTTGATCATAGCATCCTCCCATTCTTTTCGTTCTGCCGCTTCTTCATAGTTGGAAGGTTCTTTATTGAAAAAGTCACACAATAAAGCTACATACCCGGAGCAGGACCTGGTCCTCTTCCTTTCTCTGTGATTCTCTTCTGGAGCCCCATATTTTTCTGCACCTTGGATAGCTTCTCGTACCCAAGCAGGTTTCCTCTTGTGAGGATTCTTTTCCTGAGGTGGATCTACAGGTTCTTGAGGTTCTTCAAATTCTCGATCTTCTTCTTGAGTTTCTTTGTTCATGGTTGTGTCATGAATTCTGGGTGCTTCTGATTCTTTAGGATCTTCAACAGGTCTCTTTCTGGATTTGTTGTAAGCTGAGTCTTCGTCAAATGTTACATCCCTTCTGATGTCTATCTTCTTGAATCCTGGAAAGTATATTCTGTAAGCCTTCAAGCTTTTAGAGTATCCCACAAATATACCCTTCTTTCTTGAAGGATCTAACATTGTCCTCTTTTCTTTCAGAATGTGTATGTACACTGGGCAACCGAATATTCTGAGATGGCTGACTTTTGGTTTTTTGCTGGAAAAGACTTCTTCAGGTGTCTTGTTCTCGAGTACTCTGTGTGGAGTACGGTTATGTACATACATCGCTGTTTTGGCAGCTTCTGCCGATAGATGCATGGGAAGATCTTGATCATGAAGCATTGCTCTTGTAGCTTCCATGATAGTTCTATTCTTCCTTTCTGCAACCCCATTCTGTTGTGGATTGTATGGAGTGGATAAATCCCTCTTAATCCATGAAACTTTGCATAACTCTTTGAATTCATTTGATGTGAATTCTCCGCCATTATTTGATCGAAAGGTCTTGATATTCTTTTTTGTGTGGTTCTCGATCAAGGCTTTGAATTCCTTGAACTTGATGAAAACTTCATCTTTGTTCTTCATAAAGTATATCCATGTATTTCTAGAATAATCATCAATAAAAGAAACATAGTATACATACCCGCTTAAAGAATTGGATGACATTGGACCGCATACATCGGAGTGAATGATTTCAAAGATTCCTTTTGTTTTGCTTTCGCTACTTGGAAATGTCTTCTTTGTGTTCTTTCCTTTCGCACATCCTTTGCAGACTCCTTCATGTTTTGCTTGAATTTCTAGAAGACCTTCAACAAATTTGCTTGCAAGTGGTAGTGCTCTGTAGTGCACATGTGCAAGCCTTCTATGCCAAAGTTCATTTGGCTCTACTGTGTCATGGACCAAAGCTTGTTGTGGATGGCCCTTCAATTTGTATAATCCTCCTTCTTGTTCTCCAATTACTATTGCATTGTCAATAGTCTTTCCTCTTGGCCACATGAGGACTTGGCCATTTACAAATGCAACCCTCATGCCCTTTACATCCAGTGCCGATATGGAGAGAAGATTCTTCTTTAGTCCTGGTACAAACAAGACATCCTTCATTTTCATAGAATTTTCAAAGTCTAGATTGTAGGAGGATTCACCACTACCTTTTATAGGATATTGGTAGTCATCTCCAAGTTTCACCTTATGAGGTGAATTATGTTTGAATAGTTTCTCAAAGGATTCCTTGAAACTTGTCATGTGTTTGGAAGCCCCACTGTTAATAAGCCAATCTTTGCTTCCATGAGTGACAGTTCCCGTGAGAGTGGAGATCAAAACATATTCTTCATCACTTGAAGAGTCTTCACTTTATTGTTTTACTTTCTTCATGGGAGGATCATCATCCTCAGCAGTGTGGGCATGATGTCTTCTTTTGGAGTACTTCTTCTTCTTGGATCCATTCTTATTCATGGAACAACTTCTAGCAAAGTGTCCTCTTTCATCACATGTATAACATCTGAGTTTGGATGGATCCCTTCTTACAAAATTATTTTTCTGATGAGAATGCTTACCTTGGTGATGATGATTTTTCCTTCTTCCTTTATTGGAGTGTACTGTGAGAGCTTGATCTTCACTTCCCATCTTTTCTTCTTGAGCTGCTATTCGAGCTTCTTCTTGTGAACATTCTTCCCATAGTCTACTAAAATTGATTAGCTTCTTTCTAGCACAGATTCCTTGGATGAAAGAATCCCATGACCTAGGGAGACCATTCAAGGTTGTCATCACAATTTCTGCATTCTCCACTTCTTCATCTACTGCTTCAAGTTTTTCTTTGATTTGGGAGACCCTTGTGAAGTATGACTGGATGCTCTCCTCATTATGGATCTTTACATTCTTCAGCTGGTTCCTTAGAGTCATCTTCCGGTTTATGTTATTCCCTTCAAACAATTTGGTTAGGGCATTAAACATAGCTTTAGGTGTCTTGAGGGAGGACACCTGTGGTATGAGGTGATCCTTGATTGAATCAACAATAATCCTTTTTTCCATAACCAACTTCTTCTTATGTAAGGCCTTAGCCTCATCTTCCTATGGAACTGGAACCTCCTCATGGATTTAGGAGTCTAGCTCATTTTCTTCCAGGACCAGGGAGATCCTATACTTCTAGGCTCAGAAGTTATCAGCTCCCTCAAGCTTTTCATTAAGCTTGGTGTGATGAGACATCTTAACTGAGAACCTCAAATGGAAATACAAAATATTTAGATCTTACCAGGTCAAGATGTCGGATCTAGATTTGGAGCTGAAATTCTGTAGTGTTGGTTCGGGAGCAGATTAGGGTTTTTCTTTTCCAGAGTTCTGTCCAACCAAATGATTTGATCTTGATCTCTAAACTTTTATTTTTGGGAGGAGATCAATCCAGGCCTGGGCTCACTGAAAAATTCCACTTTTGTAGAAAGCCCTAATTTCCGGCAGCAGTGTTGGGTCCAAAACTGAAAATGCTCAGAATTGGATTCTGCTTCGACAGAAAGACGCGCCCTAGGGAGGAGAGTTAACCCAACCTTCTTTTGCTGAAAATCTGTGGAGAGAGATCCACAAAGTAGGAAGCCCTAGTTCCCGCAGCTGCACAATGTTTTCTTCTCAGGTTAGCTTTGATACCATGTTAGATTTTTAATATTAAGCTAGCATTATATTAGGATCTTTAACTGAGAGAATAACAAGCACACCAATCAAACACAAGAAACAATGAACATAGTGTTTTTCCTCGGGGAAACTGTAAATGGAGAAAACCCTGCAACTTCTTTAGAGATAGAATCAACACCAAAAGTAAAACCCAAAACAGTAAGATGATCTCTCGACAGCAGTAGCCTCTTTCTTCCTAGCCCCAGTGTCTTCTTCTTCCTCAGCTATGCGCTACAACTAAGTGTGAGTGAGTGTGTGATAAATAGAGAGACTCACTCTCTATTTATACTAATTCCCGACTTGACAATAACCTACTAGGGCCGACTTCTCTAGGAGAGTCTAATAACCCTAGTGCCCTGGAACTGCGGGGACTTTAACCCTTGACCAATAGGAGGGTTACCCACATTGACTTGACATGACTTTTTTACATTATAGAAACTCTCGATAGGAACATCGGGTCATGACATGACTCAAGTACATTACAGACACATCCCGGAATAAACATCGGGGTACAATACATAAGAAATATAAGTGAATACATTCCGAAGTTACAATTACATCAACAATTCTCAAGTTGATACTTGAGTTATTCTTCAATGCAACTCTATTGTGGATCTCTGGCCTCAGCTCAGGGTGGCTTGTCAAAGTGAGATCTGGCTTGGCAATGCCAAAGGCTAGGTGTAATGTGGTCCAGATGATGCCAGTTGCACATTGATAAGATAAGTGATTTATCTCATGTTTATTTAATTTACTTGGATCTAATATGATTTATTTATGGATGCACATGAAATGTTTGATGAAATGTATGAGTTATTTGTGGAAGAATTTTCTCATAGAATTCAATCTATTTATGCAAGTAAATTTTATGAAGGAATTGGAAACTAGTTTTTGAGATTTTGTGCACAAATTGTTTGAGAAAATAATTATTTGGTACCTCTGCTATAGAACTGATATTTCTTCCCCTTTTCATTATATATTGTATATTTTGATGGTTCAATATCTTCGGAATGGTTGAAGACACTTCTCTTTCATGCTTCTACCCTTTATTCAAAAACTAGTTCTTCGACCAGACTGTTTGGCATAGTTTGGAGAATTATCACATGAAGTGTTTGTAAAAATTCCTAAGTGTTAATAGATGTTTATGTTTATATATGATAAATAATATTGAAATGTGTGTGATAATGTGAGGATAAATATTCTTGGTAGTGTTGGTGAAATGTCTACCGAAATTCTAGATCAATTTCCAATTTCTAGCTCCTTTAATGGAATTGTTTTGAGTAGATTTGTGACTTTGCATATGAAGTGTTTGACAAAATGTTAGAATGAGGTATACCTATGTTATGACTGATAAAACATGTTATTTAGAGTTGGAATTTTATTTGAATTATTCTACGATCCGTGGATTTAAATATTCTAGTGATTCCTAGGATTACTAGTCTATTCAGATGAGTAAAATTAACTTATTTTGTGGATTGTTTAATGGAATGTATATGGCTGGAAAGCTACAGCCATATGAATGTAAGTGATCCCTGATATGATTTACATGAGCTACAATAATCATATATCTCTCTTTATTTGAAATTTGGAAATTTCAATTGAAAACTAGGTACATTGCAGTGAAATTGACAAATAGTTTTTGGATTCGAATCTCTGTTTTTGGTAAAAGATGAATGTACAACCGTATGCTCTGTTATTGGTTATTTAATTGTGTTGTAGAATTCTATTTTCTATATCTTTACCTTCACCTCTGTGTGCCTCGAAAATCGGTGCGATTGGTTTGATTGAATTCCGGGAAGTATTTATTAACTAGTTGTATTGATTGAACTTGAAATATCCTTAGTTTATGTACTCGGATCTGATTTGCAAAAGTATTTTATTTTTCTGTACATGCATGCTTAAATATGTGTATAATGGATGTAGGTTCACTTTTTGTTTCATTGTCACGGTTGTGTGTAGAATTCGTGCAAGACTAGTTGTTAGTATTGAACAACTAGTTAACTAGTTCTCGTGGAATCATTTTCATAATTGCTATGTTTAATAAATTGAAAAATGGTAATTAGCCCTGATTTACATTTTATTAGGTGTTAATTAGCCATTAGAATTGATAAAAAGTGGTTAAGTGATAAACAAATGAAATTATAATAAGTATTGTCAATTATGCGCTAATTGTCGTTAAGTATCGTAATTGGAACACTAATTAATCATGATTAAGAGTAAATAGCATTTATGTCTGAATTGGATTGGAATTGATATGTGATGTTGCTAGAATGTGTTATTAATCTTTTCCAGCCCTTGGATGAGACATTTGAATAATTATTGAATTTATTTTAATTTATTTGTAATTAAAATGACTGTCATGAAACAAATATTGAAAAATGAATTTTAATATTTGTTTAACTAATCCATTGTGATAAAATTATCTAATTAGTGTTAGAGAGATAATGATATGTCCTTCAGTCACATTGATATCCCCATTGGAGATAATGGATCATTGACCTATGCACTTATGATATTTAGAATTAAAAAGTACGTGGAAATAATATTACAGATACATACATCATATATTTCTTCCCCATCATCATAAAACTCATATAAATGTCCTCAAGCAAAGATGATATAACGCTACTTCAATATTGAAGCCAAATCCATGAAAACTAGTTATTCAAGAGCATGGGGAATGCGAGCCTTTCATACATGTATTTTTGATATTTCTACTTTATAGTGAATATAGACATGAAATTACATAGACATTAGTCATGTATCAAATATTGGGAATCAACTATACTCAGCAAAGCGCAAGCACCACTCCAACAAGTGCGCCATCAAATGAGAGTGTGGGGGAATGGAGAAGAAGGAAAGAGAGAATGGGGAGATAGATGAAAATTTGATTGTATGGACATTCAAAATGTAGATAAATATCCTTCATTAATATCCCATGAGAGGTATTAATGGCCTTTCCATCAACCAACTTGCAAAGGAATCCAACTCCCTTGAAATTTGTTCACAAGTAGGGAGAGTGAACATTCACTGTGTAATGGACAAGAAAAATATCTCCAAAATGACAAAGGCCAATTCACAAATGATAAAAATATATTATCCTTATTCATGAAATCCTTTTATTAACTTCATGAGGCCTCATAAGGTTGAATTTACCTCCATGGGCTTCATCCAACTCATCTTAGTGGTTTAGTAACTCTCATGACAATTGTCTTCCTCTTCATGCTCATTCTTTTCCCAATTCGAATGGTTTCCTCTAACTACCGAATTCGACCTATTGGTGGCTATTTTTATCCCTATCATGTCATATTTTTCATATGTCAGCAATAAGGTCTGAATTTTTCATACTTGTCATAGAATCTTCCATCATTTGTTGTCATAGGGTGCATAGAATCTCCTTCCAAGTGGCACACCTTGTCTTCTATTCTCTTCTTCTTCCATGAGAGTTACCCTCATTTAACAATTCAAATTCTTTGTCTCATTATATGATATTTGAAACCACATAACCATCCAAAAATGTTACATTACCCATGTGTTCTAATTTGGATGAATATCATGCAGAGTGTGCGGGGAATCTAGTCACCCAAAGGCTCCAAAAGATTCCAAGTGTCTTCATGAACCGATTCCACCTTATTTTCTTATCATTTATCATTTATATGACCCATTAAATATGAATATGGTAAACTAAAGTTCTTTTGGGTCCCATCGCACCTTATTACAAAATTTATGTCTCTATCTCAACCTAGGGAACTAGTAGGCCGACGAAACATTATTTGCAAATAATCTTATTTGGAAATTATTTAATTGGGGACATGACATATGCTTCTTGAAAACCAAGAGTGAAGTGTTCGGTAAATTAAAGGAATTGAAATCCTTGATAGAGAACCATTCAGGAAGAAGAATCAAGACACTGAGATAAGATAATGGTGGAGAATATACTTCAAAAGAATTTGAAGCATTCTGCAAAGAAGCTGAAATCAATAGGGAACTAACCACTCCATATAATCCCCAACAAAATGGTGTTGTAGAAATAAAGAATATAACCATTATGGAAGCAATGAAAACTATGATTCATGGCCAAGATCTTCCCATGCACCTGTGGGTTGAAGCAACAAGAACAAATGTGTATGTGCATAATAGATTATCTCACAGTTCTCTTGGATTCAAGACTCCTGAATAAATGTATATAGGAAAGAAACCTAAAGTGAGCCATCTCAAGATATTTGGCTATGCAATATATGTGCATATTTCGAAAGAGAAGAGAACCAAGTTGGATCCTTCTGGAAAGAAGGGAATATTTGTTGGATACTGTGAAGTCTCCAATTCCTTCAGGATATACGTTTCACGATTCCATAATATAGATATTAGTAGGGATGTAACATTTGATGAAGAAGCTGCTCTTAAGAAATCCAAAAGATGTTAGCTTGAAGAAGTACATGAAGAGGATGTACCTCCCAGAAAGGAAGAAGCTGAACCCTCTCCTGAAATAGTAGCATCAAAAGCTCATGACATTCGAGAACCTCAGGAACCCCCTACTATGTATATCTATAGAAAGAGAAAACCTGCTTGGGTAAGAGAAATCATACAAGAAGTAAAGAAGTATGGAGCTCCAAAAGGCTCCACAAGAACAAGGAAGAGATCCAGTTATGTAGCTTTGATGTGTGACCTTGTAGATCAAGAAACCACCAACTATGAGGAAGTTGTACAGAAGAAAGAGTGGGTGGAATCAATGATGGAAGAATACCAACCAATAATGAAGAATGATGTTTGGGATATAGTACCCAAAATAGAAAAAAAGTGTGGTATATTCAAAGTGGATCTACAAGATAAAACATGCAGCTAATGGAAGTATTGAAAAGTACAAGGAAAGATTTGTGGCAAGAGGATTCTCTCAGAAAGAGGGGATTGATTATGAAGATACTTTTGCTCTAGTAGCAAGGTACACTTCCATAAGAACCATCATGGCTCTTGCTTCCATGATGAAAGCAAAAGTCAACCATCTTAGAATATTTGGCTTCCCAATATACATACATATCCCAAAGGAGAAGAGGACCAAGCTCGATCCTTCTGGGAGGAATGGTATATTCATAGGATACAGTGATAAATCAAATTCCTACTGAATATACTTCCTAGGATTCAAGAAGATCGACATCAGTAGAGATGTAATCTTTGATGAGGACTTGACATACTCTAGATCTAGGATGATACCTATTGAAGAGGTCATGAAACCTAAAGGAACAAGAATGCAAGGTATGGAAATTGTAGAATCAATTCCAGAAGACCATGAATATCATGACATGGAAGAACCACAATAACCTGTAAAGAGACTTCATGAGAAGGACTCCCATAGGAGGAAACTAGCATGGGAATGAGAGCTCATACAAGACGCAAAAAGGTATGGTGCTCCAAAAGGAATGCATAGAGAAAGGAAAAGACCAAATCCTTACAACAACTTTGTGGCCCTATTGTGTGACATCATTGACAAGGAACTTTCAACCTATGAAGATGATACAAAAAAGAAAGAATGGAAGGATGCCATGATCGAGGAGTATGATTCGATTATGAAGAATGATGTATGGAAGATAGATCTGATACCGTAAAATAAGTTTGTTGTGACTTCAAAGGGGATCTATAAGATCAATCATGCTGCAGATGGAAGCATCGATAAATACAAAGCAATATTCATAGAACAAGGCTTCTCACAAAAATAAGGCATAGAATACGAGGAGACATTTGCACTAGTAGCCAGATACACTTTCATTAGATCTATACTTGCATTGGATGCAGTTATGAGATGAAAGACACACTAGATGGACGTAAAGAAAACATTATTGAATGGTATAGTCAAGGAGGAAGTGTATGTAGAAAAACCACCAGGATTGGAGATACATGACATGCAAAATCATGTGTGCAAATTGAAGAAGGACTTGTATGGATTGAAATAGGAACTTGAGAGATGGCACATCATCATGGATAGCTTTCTGATGAGCCTAGGATTTACTAAAAGTAAAGAGGATTCCAACCTTTACTTCAAGGTTGAAGGTGGAAGACCAGTTATGCACCTGCTATATGTCGATGCCCTATTTGTGACAGGAGAGGATGAACTCATTGAAGATGCAAATATGAGACTTGCTACTTAGTTCGATATGAAAGACCTAGGGATGATGCACTACTTCTTAGGCATTGCAGTGTGGCAGAGTGCAGATGGGATTTTCCTTGGTCAAGGAAAGTATGTAGTGAAATTTTTGAAGAGATTCATAATGATGGACTACAAGCTGATAGACACACATATGACATCAAACTTGAAGCTTCTGTGTGATGCTTCATTAGATTTGGTTGATGCCACAATGTATCATTATATGATTGGTTCATTGATGTAACTAACAAATATGAGACCAGACATATGATTTATTGTGAACACCTTGAGCCAATTCTTGACGGATCTGAGACACATTCACCCGGGATCTGCAAAGCATGTATTGAGGTACCTAAAGGGTACAATGGACTATGGGGTCAAGTATGATAATCAAAATATTAACCTGCACGATTATGTTGATTCAGATTGGGAAATTAGCACCGCTGATAGGAATAACACTTCGGGTTGCTGCTTTAGCTTGGGATCTAGCATGATCTCCTAGTTTAGCAGGAAGCAGACCCACGTGGTGCTAAGTACAGGTGAGGCAAAGTATATTGCCTCTTGCTCGACTAGTTGTGAGGTAGTATGGTTTCAAAAGGTACTACCTGATTTGTTTGATATGACTTGCATTTTTGTATGATGTAGAGAGGAGAAGTGAAGCTATAGTATGTGGAAACAAATGAGTAGATAACTGATGTATTGACTAAGCACCTAGCTAGAGTGAAGTTTGAGTACTTTAGATAAATATTTGGTGTGATGCAGAATGAGACGCCTTAATATAGGGAGTGATGAGTTCTAGAATAGTCGGAGATACAGGTTGTCTTGGTGATGTAATCAATCATGTATATTTTCCTTAGATGTAATCAATCGTGGTAAATCTTGCAGGTTATCCTTGGATGTAATTAGTCATGATTTGTTTCTATGCTAGAATATGATAAGAGACAAGAAGACACAAATGCATGAGATCTCACATGGGAAATGATACAGGTTTTTCGAGTGTAAAAAGAGTCCTTGGGTAGTATGTAGGTTGCTCGAACGTAATCTGTCATGTAGGTTGTACTCAAATGTAATCTGCATTGATGAAGCTCGTAGGTTATCCTTGGATGTAAGAAGTCTTGGTACAAGTTATCCAAAATGTAAAAAGGATTCTCAGCATGGTACACAGGTTGTTTGGATGAAATAAGTCTTGTAGGTTGTCAGGAGTGTAAAAGGGGTCTTGGAATGGTACGTAGGTTGCTTAGATGTAATAATTCTTGGAAGGTTTCCCGAATGGAAAATATCCTGGATGCAAGTTGTTCAGATGTAATAAGTCCTTGAGGTTGACCTGAATGACAAAGATCCTGGCATGGTACGAAGGTTGTTCGATCATAAGAAGTCCTTGTATGTCTATGTTCTTATGTTGGAGATGATGAGGTCACAAGGCACTTGGTGTGCACCTGAGCAATTCTTCCATGTTGGTCCTGGGTGGTACCTACACAATGGATTGCTCATGGATATGATGAAGACCTAGATGAGGAATAGTCCTACACCCAACATGAAAAAGGGATGGCTCTGTAGAAATTTTTGATGATAGATAGTACAATTCAATAATCGACTAGAATATAACTATGAAAATAGCTATGATGATGACTCTGTGATAATGGTTGGACCAGATGTGTTTATCACCGTGGAGAGAGAGAGAATACCTTCCTTTTAAAAGGGAGTGCTAATGTATTTGTAAATTCAGAATATATTATGATGTATATTATCACTATATGTTGTTGTACCCCCATCAGAGATGTGTTTTCCTCCTTTTGGGATGTCATTATATTGTATGGACCTTGAGTTACAACCTCCATTGTAAGTCGAGGAAATAGTCCAAAGTGTAACATCATGTAATGTATTTTTGGAGTCTCTCTAGGAGAAGTCGGCCCTGTTAGGGTAAGAGGTTGTCCCCAATCATGTATTAGGTTAGTCACTTAAAAGGTATAAATAGGGAGGATCCCTCCCTCATTTATACACACTCACACTCACTCAAGTTCGCATGAGGAGAGAGAGAGAGAAACAAGGAGGAGATATAGATAGTTGCACAAGACTTCTTATTGGTTTTCATTATCTTGCAATACAGTATTTGTGACATAACTAGTTTGAGTAAGTTTGTGGGGTTTTCTCCTTTATGGTTTCCTCTGTGAAAAGCTTTATGTATTGTGTATATGCTCTATCTTGTGTATCTTGTTGTATTGTTATTCTTTCAGATAAATATCCTAGTCAAGCTAATTAGATTACAAAAACTAACAGTCTTGGTTCAATTATAACAATGTCTTTTTCAAATTTTTGGTATGACTTCGATCTTTTGTCAACTACACTGCGAAAATCTTATTATTTTAGTGTTGCTTCTTTTTAAATATCATCTATTTTCTATTCTTCCTTTTATAGAGAGATATTCCCATTTTGAACAAGATACTTTGCATCTCTCTTTCCAATTGCTACATCTAATGTTGAAATTTTACTTAAAGCATTTATGTTATTCAATATTTAATTCAATTTAATTCATATCAAATAATTGCATGCACAAGGATCACTGAAAGAAATAAATTCATATCACACACAAATATTTATCCTAGGAAACCCTTTTAGGGAAGAAAACCCAACAGAACTTATTTAGTATCTATTCGTCAACAAAGTACAATGTCAATATAGTGAAGAGCTACAACTGTCTCATAGGAAGACACTCCAAATACAAAGATAAGATAACCCCAAAATAATAGTCTTCCTCCAATTGCTGCTACTTTCTCTCTCTTTCACACTTGTCTCATTGGCTTGAGCAATATTTCTTGTGTGTCAAATGAGGAGGTTGACACCTTTATTTATACTCATTCTAAACTAATTTTTTCCACTTTGGGGATGACTTCATTGGGTGTCTTCGTCGACTTGTCTTAGAGGAATATCTTCTGAAGCTACATAAAATATAAACACTCCCTCTTAGCAAGGAAGGTATTCTTTTGACATGATATTCAATACTAATTCTACACGGCTATACTCTTTGACCATTTACTTGTTTAGTTTTATGATTCTATCCATCATTAGAAGTTTTGTACAACCAATCCATCATCCATATCATGCATTTATAGAGTAAACATATTACATAGCATCTCATTAGTGGGTACATCCTTATCGTCATTTCAAACCTTATTTCATTACATGACTTCATCTATCTCACACAATGATCCATATTTATGTGAGAACAAAATGAAAGAGCATACACAAAAACACCATTGACTGAGGCGATTGAAACCATTAGAGAGATTACGGATGATAACATAACTAAACTAGTAAATATTTTTTTGCGTTCCACTTTTTTCACATTCCAAGATCAATTCTACGAGCAAGTACAGGGTGTGGCTATGGGCTCCCTACTATCCCCGATTGTCGCTAATCTATACATGGAAAAATTTGAAAGACAATCCATAGAATCTTTTCCTCTTAAACCTCAAAGAGGGAAACACTATGTGGACGATACAGATGTATTTTGGCCACATGGAGAGGAGAACCTATATCGTTTCTTTGATCACCTTAATAATCGCAATGAGAACATAAAATTCACTATGGAAATTGAGAAGAATGGTTGTATCCCCTTCCTTGACGTACTAATATCTAGATCAGACAATGGATCAATCACACACCAGGTCTATAGGAAGAAAACACACATAGATAGGTATCTACATGTAGACTCCCACCGTTATCCTACACAAAATATTGGGGTTCTTAACACCTTAGTAACTAGAGCATTAAGAATTTGTGATAAGGAACATGTAGAACAAGAGCTAAACCATCTAACACAAGTTTTCAAAGACAATGGCTATAAAAAAAACCAGATCAACACAACCATAAACAATGATAAAAAAACTCAGAGGAAGAAGATTGAAGATAACAATGAAAACAATTGGAATAGAATCTCCCTTCCATACACTAAAGGCGCCTTAGAGAGAATAGCCAAAATTCTAAGAAAAAAGAACATTAAAGTTTCTTTTAGACCTCCAAACACCATATGAAATATGGTAGACTCATTAAAGGACCCAATCAAACCCAAATTATATAAAGGAGTATACTCAATACCACGTTCTTGCCAAGATTTTTATATTGGCAAAACTGGCATATCTTTTGAAGTTAGGCTCAAATAACATTGCACCGATCTAAAATATGATAAGGTTAAAAAATCCGCTTTAGCCGAACATGCACATTTAACCAAACATCATATATGCATGGAAAAAGCCATGATCATCGCAAAAGAGGAGGATCTAACTAAACGAAAGGTAAGGGAATAGATAGAAATTAGGTTAAACCCAGATTGCATGAATAGGGGTGATGGGAAAAAATTAAGCGATACATGGACCCCATTAATACACTTTTTGCAAAGAACAAAACCTAAAACTGACAACAAATAAAAATAAGCCGACCTGCATGAAACTATATTACTCAAATGGAAAAAAAAGAACAATGATCTAATATTTAAATGGAGTTTTTTCATAGCCATTACATCTCAGACTCTCAAAGTCTCCTGAAGATGATCTTAGAGGAGAGATCGAACCATCGAGCATAGTCTTGTACATTTGAACGTAGTTCCAGCTCACAAAATTATTCCCTGCATATTATGGATACCTTCAGAGCATATATATATTCACATACACAGATATATGAAAATAAACAAAGTGATACAATAAACTCAGATTCTATTAAATGGCTGAAACATAACAAATTGTAAAACAAAAGCAACTACAATGGTGGTAGCCGTATCCATGAGAACAGATGTGGCGGCTATGCTCACTTGTGAAAAGTTAAATACAAAAGGAGGTCGAAGGGACTTTTTTAATAAAGTATTGAAGAGGTAGGAAACCCTAAAGCTAACCATAGGAGATGAATAATCATAAATTTTGTGGCCCCAAAGTGGTTAACTGAATAGTCAACTTCTCGGGGTCATAACTTTTGCATACGATCTTCATTTGGGGCGCTCAATATCCTGTTGGAAAGGTATATATGAGATTTAAAAATTTAAAATGGTTCAAAATGCATGTCTATGGCATACATTTGGCCCTTGAATTTCCAAAAAAAACATCATTCAGGGACTCAAAATGGCCCCGAAATTTTGGGACTTGAAAAACCGTAGAAAATTACAAGAAAATGCCAAAATGAAAAAAATGTTTTGAGCTAGTGGAATAGGTGGGTGAAAAACTATACCCGTATAGATCAGTCATCCCCCCTTAGGAAGTAGTGGTATCCATTGCGTTGAATCCCCCCATTAAATGGGGAAAATTTGCTGAACTTGATTCCTGATGATTCACTTTCCTTGGTGGAGGAGATGCCCTCCTTTGACAACTTGATATAGTTGGATATTCTACTGGAAGGTGCCCTTAACATGTATGTCCATAATATGATCAATGGTTTCTTTTTCCACACAGTCTATATTAATATCCATAGGTGTCAATTGTTCTGCCACCTCTAAGGTGTCCAACAGTGGTGCAAACTATGGTCGAAGGAGCTCCACATTGAATACTGGGTGCAAGCCAAGGAATGGAGGAATGCTTAATTCAAAGGAATTTTCAACAATTTCCTTGGTGACGGTGTATGGCCCATATCAAAGTGGATGAATCTTGCAATGAGGTCATGTGAGCCTCTCTTTATGCAAATGAAACCAAACCTTATCCCCAACCTAGAAGTTGTGTGAACCCAATGATTGTCATGTCGCTACTTGTATTTAGTATTGGCCTTTCCAAAATGTCATGGACCTTTTGGTGGATGTGCTAGTTGTTTTCAACAAATTTGGTGTCCTTATTAGCCTCAGCATGAGCATGGGAAGATTCCTTTTGTGTGGATGCAAGGGGAAGAGCTAGATAAATTGGGGCCAGTGGATAGAAACCCATGCACACATAAAAAGGGTTTTGACTGGTAGAGTTATGAAGATATTTTTTATAGCTATGTTGAACATAAGGAAGGATATGATCCAATGTGTGGGGATGTTTATAATTGTATATTCTATGAATATGCACATCCATTTGATTGAATACCTCTATTTGTCCATCGGTATGGGAGTGCAAGGCTGTCACATACCCCAATTTTGTAAAATTATGTAAATTGTTTTATTATATTTTGAGACATTATGTTAAACTTAATCCTAAGTAGGGATTGATGACTCAGCAGAGTCAACAGTTGTGGAGTGTAATTCAGAATATTTTATTAATAATAAATAAATTGTGGAGACAACAGCATGGGAGAGCTGTTAAAAAGAGGTTACTGGTCAAACTGGTGGATGGAACTAGGTGGAAAGGCAAAAGACAAGTGGCAGCATCCTCAAACACTTCCTAAGTTGCAGGTGGCAACTTCTCTATATTTGGGGTCATGATTCCCCAAGAAAGTGGAATGTGAGCAGGTGGCTCATTAAATGACAGTTCACCCAACTAAGACCTAGGCAATCTTTAAAAGTACTCAATGAAGAGAGCTCAGGCTGCTCAGTTTTTATTCCAGAAAGAATTCATTCAGTTGAATGTTATTCAGGAATTTCATTTGAGGAAAAAGGGAAAGACAATAAGGAAGTGTTTGAGTGAATGATTGCAGTAACTTGATTCTGATTACAGCTATTTGAGCTAAGAGAACTGACTGATAGTTCTGAGTTGATACTGAGTTGAAGACTGTATCTGTTTTGCTGCACCTAGTTCCAGCCAGGGAGACCAGAGCAAGCTCGGGGGTCCTGAGAAGTTGCTGTCTGAGCGCTCTCCAGGAGTTGGTAGGGAGGAACGGCCTCCCATTGCCGTTGTTGTCCACAGCATTAAATAGGTTCTTCATTCATTTCTTTATGTCTTTCTGAGTATAAATGGATAAATGTTATAATTATTTACATGTCTGAGTAATTGTTTAGTATCTGTAAAGTTAGTATCTTGGTATGTTAGTTGCAAAACCTGTTAGTATCACTGTGTTTTTCCACATCTGGTATCACCAGATAGTACTCTAGCACAGTATTTCAGTGTTAGAACAAGTATTCTTTTGAACTGAGTTTCCTAATTTACTTACAGTTATTACAAATGCTTTTACAAATTCATGAACTGTTTTCTTACTGTATCACAAGCTAGTTTTAGTATCGTATTTTATTTTCTGGAATACTAACTGTAAAAATGTAAAAGATAAGCCAAGTATTTTGTTGCTTAAATTATGATCATAATCTTCTAGTTAAAAATAAAAATAAAAAAGAATTGTACAGAAACATTTCAGATTTCAAATAATAAAAGAATTCCAAATCAAACATTGGAATAAATAACACTAACATAAATTATAGAAACAAAAATTTAGAATGAGTTCGTAATGTCTGCTGTTTAGTTTTCTTTCATTAAAATCGAAAGCTTTCTTTCCTAGAAGCTCACTTATAATAAGTACAGGTTACAGAGTTTTAATTTTTCTTTCAAATTATAAAGATGTAATACTTGTAATTTCGAAATATCTATAGAAGTAAAATAAATGAAATTTCATTTATAAATGCAATAATAAATTAATAGTTAGGGTTTCTTTACTTTTCCTTGTTAAATCATTTTCTAACGTTAATTAGAGTGGTGAGTCCAATCATTATGGACTAAAAATGTATGCTTATATATATATATATAGCCTTATAGGATAGTATAAGCAATGTTAGGTATTTCTTTTCTTATTTCTTTTCAGAAGTAAATTAATAACTTAACAAAAGAATTAAATTTATCAGAACCCTTTTTGGAATCTGTATATAAGTACAGGAAATTAAAAATAGCTTAATGCCATTTCTGTACATTATAAATAAATCATGGTTGTAATTTTGTTGTCTTTGGAGAATTTAATATTCAGTTTAAGATAGAACTGCTACTATTCATGGGTAGGTATTATTGTTTATTAATAATACTGTTTATTATCCAGTATAGGAACACCTGAAGCATTATTCTTTTGAATACTAAAGAAATATAAATATATAAATAACAAGTTACTTACATTTTGGTCTTTTAAGATATCTAGACCCCTTTGGGTTTTTCTTAAAAAAAGTAAAAGCAAATGTAAAGTTAAAATATAAACCCTAGTTATCCTTTAACAGGATTTATCTAACCAATATTACCTTGTACAAAGAAAAATTAAACTAAAATCAAGTATTTCAATCACATAAATCAAATAAGGACAAGTATAATACATTAGACTGTTCGTCTTTTGAGTCTAAACACCTTCACAATAAACTGTTTGTAATATTCTCAGTTTCAGTTAGAGGATTTATAAAATAAATAATAATAGACTAAGAATTATTACTGTTTCTTAATA
>LPNX010984255.1:423934-457962 GCA_001517045.1 Pseudotsuga menziesii | reverse complement strand
ATATATATGTTGCTCGTAAGGCTATTTAAGCCTGTACATTAATTATTTTACACAGTTTATAAACCAGAAAAATTATATGCAGTGGTATAATAAAAATAATAATAATTAAGGACAAACAGTAAACTAGTTTATATCGTGAGTGATGGATAAAACCCTGAAAACACTCTTAAATTACAGTCGAAAAGAAACTGCGAGGTCTTAACCTCTTTACAGCATTTTCTTCCTATGTACAAGACAGTAAAAACACAAAAAGATAAAACAGCCTAAGCTGTAACGCCCTCATGCTATGAGAGGGGTCTTCTTCGGTTAACATTTTTAACTAGCTGTTTATCTTTTAAAATCAAGGCTGTAGGGTTTCGGGCTTATAAAAGCCAACCCAAAAGAATCCTATGTAAACCATAAGGAGATGTAGCCATGGCGAACCAGGCTTACCAGTTAAAGTTGTCGGCTGCCCAAATCTTTATCTTCAACCGCTTATTTATGCTAAAGATTTAAGAACCTACAAAAACGCCAAGAACAAACTGGTTATTAACGCCGTAGCTAATTTTTTTTAAAAACAAGCACAAGTTTATCAACAGGTAGAAAAGGTTACAGACCATTTATCTTACTAGTTCCCTATAAGAAGACACTCCGTCAACATTGGTGAACAAACAGCACAGTAAACTGACTCTATCGCGGCGAAGGGAGAAGGAGTATTTCCTTTTACAACTGTGTAAAAAAGATTTATACAACTGGACAAGCCATCGAAACTCATGGAGGGAAACAACTGCACAGGTAAGGGTTCGATCAAATTCAGCAGAGGATAACGTAGTAGGGAAACAGAGAGTTGAAACGCATCAACAGTGTATGGATTAAACACAGCCAGGAGACATTAAGGCGTTTATCTTGCCGAGAAGGGTTACGCACAGGTGCACAGCACCGTCGCCGAAGCAACCAGCACCGAAGAAGGAGGAAATGATGTTAGGGTTATTACGCTTCACCCTTTTAAACTTTTAGCACTTGGCAGAGGGAGTGCCACGATAGTGGCTAAATATTTTAACAGGAAGTGGGTCTTCGACTATAGTTTAGTCCACGGCTCCCAGTCCACAGCTCCATGGAGGATGATTGAAATCAATCATGTTAATTGATTAATTTATCCAAGGTCGAAGCTTAAAACCCCTCGTTCCCACGTTGCATGCATAAACCTTAATCATTTCCTTCACTTTGTTCAAATCATTAAAATCATATAAAAACCTACTTTCAACCTTTGGTAAACACAAGTCTTATGGTGGGAAAGCTTTTGAGGTAGGTTCTTTGACTTATTATTATAGTCTTTACGTATGAAGGGATGGTAACAGGTATTACATTAATAAGAGATAATCCTTGGTGAATTTTGTTAACACAAACTCTACCCTTTATACTTGTAAATGATCTTATGTTCACTAGAGGATCAAAACAAAAACAATAGCATAGACTATAAATTGTTTAAGATGCATAATTTATGATTTATAAGTGGGTTTCAAATATTATTTGGATAGTATAGTTCATATACTTGCGGATAATATTATATATATATATATATATATATATATATGGAAATAGTTTGGTACAGTTTAATAACTTGTACATTTTATATAGATTGGTCACAAGTCCACCATTAAGAAGTCAAGAACTGTATTACAAGGCCTTAAAATAGTATTTAGGATCAGTTCATAAGTTTTGGGAGAATAGTTTAAGCATGGCTATCAACCGTGGTTGAAGAAATCACTCCTTAACTTATAAAAAACTCTTTGTTAACATTTTGGTAATCATATAATAAATTCAAGAACCAAGGCTATATTAAGTAATGAAGATTTTTGTTAATGGACTTATAACTTTCATAAGCTAGGTCTCTTCTTTGTCTAGCATAGTTTCAAAGCTTTTGAAGGAAGGCAGGATAGTAAGAGTTAGGCTTTATTGCTTATATTTTCTTTTCTGCTAGAAATATTGTCTAAATTATTCATAGATTAAATTAACATGAAGAGAATCAGTTGATAAGGTAAAGAATAGCATCTACCAAGTAGGGATAGGGTTTGTACTCATATTCTTATCATACTCAATTATCAGGAGAACTTGGCGAGGATAGGTTAAATCCTTGCAGCTGTATAGATTTCCCTTATTTAGTTTTCTTTGAGTGGAATGCTATCTTACAGTTGAATTCCTTTATAGGTTTCTTAATTTGTGGGGTTCTTATACTCCGACCTTTTTTTTAAGAATTAAAGATGCTTAGAATTTTAGTGTGACTGTACTGAAAACAAAGATATTGACAAATCTTCTAGAACATAAAATAAATTACTGAAAGAAAACAGTTAAATGTACTTGAGCAATTACTGAATTGAACTAATTCTTATTTACTTTCAAACTCATCTCTTACAAGGATCTTCTATTAAATAAATTAGAATTGTATTTACAGCGCCATAACCTCTTACCTGTATATCTGTAAGAAAATGGAAACCGTGCGTTAGCTCGTAAGATAAGTAAGCCGGTTAAACATAACAGATCACCTTATGGTCACAACAAGAACAAAGTCAGTAAACTTTTAAGTATGTTCTATAACTAAGCATACTAACTGATAAATTCAAATACAAGCTAGTATTATATAACAAACTGATATGAGTCAAACTGCTTCACATTATTGAACTAATTAGTATTAGTTAAGCTATTACCCTTAAATGTTTTCGTAGTTTTAAAAGTTTTAATTTTTTCGAAAATTTGGGGTTTTGACAAAGGCAGTCGATTTGGTGAGCTTAGTATCCATCAATGACCATAGACTAGACCAAAACGTGCTCAGGAACCTACTGTCCTGATCTGAAATGATAGTCCGTGGCAATTAAAAATGAACCCAAACATGCTCAAAGAAAAGCTTAGTAGTGGCTTCGATGGAGATGCTCTTCTTGCAAGCTATAAAAGAGGACATCTTAGAGAAGCGATCCATGACCTACAACATAGATTCATTACCATGCTTAGTTGAAGGTAGTATTGACATGTAATTCATGGAGGTGGATTCCCATGGCCCATTCAGAGTGGGCAGGGGAGCGTACAACCGTTGTTTTTGACAGCTGGTTTTGTGAAGGCACAAGTAGTGCATGATATGATATATCAATTGATGTCTTGTCAGAGTTTGGGACAATAAAAATACTTTCGCAATACTGCCATTCTCTTCTCATTTCCAAAGTTCCTAGCCATCCGACTATAATTCTGCCTGACTATAATTCATTTCCCAAATCATCTTCGCACAATCGATTGAAGGAACACAGAGATGTCCCAGGTGGCATAAAAATCCTTCCTTAAGATGAAAGTATACCAATGATGTACCTATACATAAGGATTGATAGGTGGGATAGAAATCACGATCACTGTCATATAGTTGAGTCCACCCAGAGGTCTCATGGTCGCAAGAGTTGAGCACCATGGTTAATGTTGCTACGCAAGGTCAACTGAGGTAATCAACAACTCGATTGGTGCTTCCCTTATTATATTTAATGTTCAGTTGGAACTACTGCAAGTAAGTGGACCACTTCATGTGATGATAATTTTGTAACTTTCCTTGGGTTTGCATGAAATACAAGGGATTGTGATAGATGTGGATGACTATTTCTTTTCCAAGGATGTAATGATTCCATAGGAGACAAACTTGGACAATGGAGTACATTTAATTTTCATAAGTGGGGTACTTGTGAACTGTATCTAAAAGTGCCTCACTACAATGTCACTGGATGGCAATTTTGAGTGAGGACCACACCAACGATGTAGTCCAAAGCATCTGTCTCGATATCAAACAGATGTTGCAGATATGGTAAGGTAAGGATGGGTGCTGAACATAAGCACTGATTCAACACCTCAAATGTGTGTTGTGGTGGCTTCTATTAGATGAAATTGGCCTTAGATACACCTTTGTTCACCTCACTAATGGACCAAGCAATATTAGAGAATACCAACACAAGTCTACGATAGAAGTTTGCAAGTCCTATGAATTTGCGAAGCTTTGTGAGATTCATCAGGGTCGACCAATCACAAATGGCTTGGATCTTGGTTGGATATACATGATCACCATGTTCATCCACAGTGTATCCTAGAGTGACTGAACCCTTTCCATGCCAAATGATCACTTCTCTACATTGACATATAACTTATGTTGTCATATGGTGCTGAGGAATTGGTGGATAACATGCAAATGTTCTTCCCATGTTCTACTGTAGATGATGATATCATCTAGATATACAAGAACAAAGCATTTGGTTAATGGTTGTAGAGTGTCATCCATCATCCTGAGGAAGGTTCTTGGAGAATTAGTCAAGCCGAAAGGTGAGACCAATCACTCTTAAAGGAATTCCCAAGATTTTAAGGCAGCATTCCAGACATCGGTATGCTCAATTGACACTTGATGATAGGAAAAATTCAGGTCAATCTTGCTAAAATAATTGGACCCCTTAAGCTAGTGGAGGAGGTCATTGATCCAGGGAATGGAATACTGATTCTGTACTATGATCTTTTTTAGAGATTGATAGTCAATACATAGTCACCATGTCCCATCTTTCTTCTGTACCAACATAATTGGTTTCCCACAAGGTGAGGAGTTGGGTCAAATGTTCCCATTTTGGATTAGGTATTGAATATGGAGTTTCATTTCTTCATTATCCATGAGGGAACGATTGCTTAATGTTCCATTAAGTAAAGGCGCACCAGGGATAAAATTAATGGAATGATTGACCTAAAAATGTACTAGAACCATGACAGGTGTGGTGAATATGTATTTGTGTGCTTCGACGACCTTGTACACCTATTTCTGTCATGTAGAGGATTTTGTTTGGAGGTGGTGGGTGTTGTTATGATGTTTTTTTCACCATCATAATGAACTATGAAGAGTATGAATTTCCCTGTCTCAGAGATTACCTTCCTGCACTGCTTCGCTGTGATGAGAGACACTACAGTAGCAGAAAGTGTCTTTGGTATCCTATAGAGTTTATTTCCCAAAGTAATGATGACATGAAAACGTCTAGACTCATACAAAACATGAAATTTCCACATATATGGTTTTCCTTTAAAAGAACATCATAAAATTTAAGTGAGGAAACATCACACATTACCTCATCTTTTAAGGGATTGATGTCATAGAAGAGGCGACACTGTTGACTGACGCAGATGTCTCGTCCATGGATCATGCAAATAATGTTGTAGGGTTGGGGATGTGGAATCATCATAATATTCAATATTTTGATGACCTATATCGAGACGATGTTCTTTTGACTACCATTGTAAACAATGAAATATAGTGGATTCCCCTCCACCCATAGTTGTGAATGGAAGAGGTGATCCCCTTCATTTGGATCCTTTGACTCTTTTGGTTGGATCATTGCAATTGTGATGGTGGCATTAGAAACTGCGTCAATGATATGATTACCACTTTCTTTCTCTACATCAATGTCTGAGTCAGATTCTAGATATTAGGATTTATTCTCAGCCAACAAAGATTGTTTTGAGTGGAATTCATCAATGTTGTTCCAAGGGATTTTGTGGAACTCACAACACTTTTCAGTGTCCTTCTTCGACTTCACATTACCCTTCTTTTCTAGCAGCTTGACTGGTTTTCGAGACTTTGGCCATCCTTACTCTGTCCTTTGGGTTGTGAATTAGGGCCACTTTTTCCTAGCTTTTGCTACTTATTTGCAGACCCAAAATCCTGCTTATTCTTTTGATTAAACTTTTGCTCGATCTTGACGACATATTGATAAGCTGTTACTAGTGAGGATATGTCCAGGAAATCCATCTTTGAATGAATGTACTTGTGTAGGCCACTGCGGTAATTTAGTATGAAGTGTCATTCAAAGTCTCTAATACCTAGGTTTGACTGAAGGGTATGGAATATATTGGTGTACTTCGATGCCATTTGGTTTCTTTCCTTGCACAATATCTCCCACCAAGTGGATTGGTCATCATAGTTTCTGACATGGTAGAATTCCTCTTTGATGGAATCAACAAAAGATGCACAAGTGGGTTATGTATTGAATCATCCCTTGCATGCTCTCGTAGTACCCTTCCCACCAATATTTGATATGGTGGAGGGACTTAAGGAGCGCGAGGGTGATATTTTCATTGTCGATTTTTTTTAAACAAAGAAGTAACCCTCTAACAGACTCAACCATTTTTATAAATCATCTACATATATCTTTCCCTTAAATAAGGGGATGTCAAATTAAACTTGTACCTTGAAGGGAGTCACATCCCCGAAATGATTTCTAGCTGAAGGTGCATCTGCCACTGTTGGCATTCTTCGAACGATTTAGGTGAAGTTATCCACCATCTAGTTCCTTTTTCACAAGAGGGATTCCTCGAGCAATATTTTAATAGGATATCCTGCTTCTTCATCTCTCTTTTCTTGCCTCTCCATGTGAGTCTTATTGAGACGATGAGATGTATTTTCCCCAAGCTCAACTAGTTCGAGACCCAAATCTCAATATTCTGATCTCGTTGGGGACATGCAATAAGAAACTACAAGAGCATAAATCTATGTTCCCACTGATCCATATTTATGTGAGAATAAAATGGAAGAGAATATATATATTCACATAAACAGATATATGGCAATAAATACAGTGATACAATAAACTTAGATTCTAGTACATGAATGAAACATAACAAACTGTAAAACAAAAGCAACTAGAATGGTGGTAATTGTATCCCTGAGAAGAGATGTGGCGGATACCTGTTTACAAGATGAATACAAAAATATGCCGAAGGGTATTTTATCATAAATACTTGTAGAGGAAAAAAACCATAAACCTAACCCTAGGATTTGAATCGTCATAAAGTTTGCGGCCCCAAGGTAGTTACTTGAACAATCAATTTCTTGGGGTCATAGCGTTTGCATATGATCTATGTTTGGGGTGATCGATAGCCTGTTGGAAAGGTCTATCCGAGATTTACAATTTTGGAAAGGGAATAAATGTATGATTTTTTAAATTATTAGGCCTATTGAATCACCATAAAATGTCGTTTAGGGCCTCAAAATGGCCTCGACAGTTTGGGACCCCAAAAACCGTAGAGAATTACAAGAAAATTGCCAAAATGAAAAACTGTTTTGGGATAGTGGAATAGGTGGGAGGATACCTATACCGATATGAATTAGTTATTCCTACCCCCTTAGGAATTAATGGTATCCATTGCGTTGAGTTCCCCCATCAAATGGAAAAGCTTTTATTGAACTTGACTCCTGATGAGCCACTTGCCTTGGTGGAGGAGCTGGCCTGCTTTGGCAACTCAATATAGTTAGATATTATGATGGTGAGTGCCATTAAACTGTGTGTCCATGATTTGATCAATTGTTTCTTTTTCCATGTAGTCAGGATTAAGCTCTCTAGGTGTCAATTGTTCTTCCAACTCCGAGGTGTCCAACAATGGTGCAAAATATGGTTGAAGGAGCTCCACATTAAACATTGTGTGTAGGCCAAGGAATGGAGGAATGCTTGAATAAAAGTTATTGTCACCCACTTCCTTGGTGTTTGTGCATGTACCATATAAAAGTGGAGGAATCTTACGATGGGGTCTTGTGAGCCTCTCTTTCTGCAAATGCAACCAAACCTTATCCCTAACCTATAACATGTGTGGAACCTAATGTTGGTCATGTTGCTTCTTGTATTTAGTATTGGCATTTTCCGAAATGTCATGGAACTATTGGAGGATGTGTTGGATTCATTCAAAAAATATGGTGGACTTATTAGCCTTATCCCGAGCATGGGAAGTTTCCTCCTGTGTGGATGCAAGGGGTAGAGCTACATCAATTGGGGCCAATGGTTGGAAACCGAGGCACACCTGAAAAGGGTTGTGACCGACAGATATATGAAGAGATCTATTATAGCTATGCTGAACATAAGGAAGCATCTCATCCCATGTGCAGGGATGTTTAGAATTGTACATTCTCAGAATATGCACAATCATTTGGTTGAATACCTATGTTTTTCCATCTGTCTTGGGGTGGAAGGAAGTCTATTTGGTGCGCTTGATATCCATCAATGAACATAGAATAAACAAGAAAGTGCTAAGGAACATGTTGTACCGAACTGAAATTATAGTTCGTGGAAGCCCAAAATTAACCTAAACATGCTCAAATAAAAGCTTAGTAGTGGCTTCGGCAAGGATGCTATTATTTCAAGTTATCAAAATGACCATCTTAGAGAAGCAATTCACGACCACAAACACACAATAATTACCATGCTTAGTTGAAGGTAGTCTTGAATTGTAATCCATGGAGATGGATTCCCATGGCACATTCAGAGTGGGAAGGGGGGTGTACAACCATTGCTTTTTGACGTTTGGTTTCACGATGGCACAAACAATGAAGGATATGATATATCTATCGGTAAAAATATATGATAGTATTTATGACATCAAATTATCGACCAGAGCTTGTAAGCTTTGAGGTATAAGCACCGAATGTGCAGGGTCAAAGTGATCTAACTTAATCTAATGATGGAAAATACACAAAATAATTGAAACTAAACCAATCACCTTGAGAGGAAACCCATAATAGGGTGACCATATCTCTTGAGTTAGGTCATTAATATTTCTGTTGGTGATTGAAACTACTAGAAAATTCCAAATGCAAGAGCTTTAAGAAAATTTAATTGACACCAAAGATTTCCTACTTACTTCAAAACAATTCTATTGTGAAGAAACAAGAGCATACCAATCAAATAAAGAGACTAGTACAATACAAATCACATGAAAAAAAAAAACTTAAATTAAATCTATTCTAAAGTATTCAAAGTAAACAAATTTAAAATTCCAAAACATCAAAATCATGCACTAATTACCTATACTATTTTTTTTAAAGAACTAACTAGTTAACAAAAGTAAAGTACTAAACTAAATTACCTAATTAATCAAAAGGAATTAATTTAAAATCCATTCACCAATTAATTAAAAATGAGTATAAAAATTGAAAATCCATTATAACAAAAGTAGAATGACAAGAGTAAGACTCTCAATCAAATTTGAAAGTGTCAAATAAAATTTCCACAACAATTTATAAGCTAATATCTTTGACCAATTCCATAAATATGACATGTTCATGACATCATAGTTCTTTCAACAATTTTGTAAATAAAAAAAATTACATCTATGACTCTTTAAGGAGCCAATGAATAAACATGTTCATAAACTCATTATTTCCATTCAGTATTTCAGCTCAATTTTAGTTGTGGATCTCGTTATGCAATAATTTATTCCAAACATAATTCTACAATAGTATAAGACAAAAAAATCAATTTTCCACATTTAAGATTTCAATCTTATCTTGCAATGATTCCGCAACCAGAATTGAATTGATCATTTGCATAGAAATGTCAATTTTAACAATTCGATGAACACTTTCAAATCTTTAAATGGCCACACCTATACTTCATATCTGATAATGATTATATATAACTCAATTTACCATTTTAAATTCAAATTCATAAATATACATTATGTGCTTGAGTTGAAGACGTCAATATGGAATTTGACAATCAAATTAAAGTGTTATTTCAAGTTATCTTTTGCAGATTTAAAACAAGATCTTGCAATGCAACATGTACTATGGGGGAATGAAAATAATATTGATGCATACAATCAAATGGTAANATGTATGTATGTATGTATGTATGTATGTATGTATGTATGTATGTATGTATGTATGTATGTATGTATGTATGTATGTATGTATGTATGTATGTATGTATTAATTATCAAATCAAATATAAAGAGAACAAACGAGATGTAATAAACTGAAAGAAAACAATAATAAAATTTGTATGAATCTAAATAAGCTCAATATAATTTCTTTGTGCAACAAATAAGAATGTAAAATGCTGATCCAAAGACAGTAAAAATGTAAATCTAGTATTCTACCTATTTATAAAACAACACAACACATACCAAAGGATGGGGGCCCTTCCAAACTTGTTATGCGTTGTGGAAGATATCTACAACACTAAAGAATGATCTACAACATGTGCAAAAATATCAACTTCTTTTCATTGACTAAAAAACTCTAAGGATATACAAGCACTCCTCCAATACAAATGATAATAGCTCCCCTCTATCAATGGATCTGATGCATATTTATACAGGAAATACAAGTAGGGAAGGATAACATCGAATCACCAAAACTCAATGTCGTTCAAGAAATCATTCAATTTGGAAAACCATCCATGCACAAAATATAGAAAAATTCATCCTGATAATATGCGAATTCCTCCCAATCCGTTGAGAAATTTCAAAATCCGTCCTACCGGGAGGCAAATCACCTTGTTTGGGATGTGGTTTTCGAACAGTTTCACCGGATTCTTCATGGATTTATCATAAATTGAGCCCGAAATATCCTTCCCAGCTTAATGACAGGAGTGCAAGATTGAGTGCATAATTGAGTGCTGGAACGGGTGTCGTAAATGCAGAATTATGGGTTTGATTGCCAATGCACAAATAATTCAGTTTCTTCTTAGGATGCACCATACATATTCAGTCCTATACATAAAAAATATAATGTAAATACATTCTACTTTAACATAAATGAAATTCTTGTTAAGAAATCATATTATAATGAAGTATATATATTTGATGATTTTCATATTATAAACTCCATATGTATGTATTTCATTTTGTTTTAAAATGTATTTGGATAATTTCAATTTATGTTATGTTTGTGGGTGTTATGTAATCATTTCCAAGATGTTATGTAATCACTTCCAAGATACTAACCATCAAATACTATCAAGTGGATTCGACAATAAGAGTGAAGAAGTGATGTTGTGGCGACGAGTGTAAATGACCCAATTTATTAATTCTGAACTTAATTCTCTAATGTTAGCAACCCTATTAATTTAAATATTTTGAATGTATGCCTAGGCTATTTAAATGACGATTCACATGAAAAACCCGATGACGATAGGAAGAAAACTAGGCATTGAAACAAGTGTTGGATTCCAAAAGAAAATATAGGGTTGTCTTATTTATGCAAAAAGAATCTCTATGACCAGAAGCCTTAGGTCACATGTCCGATAATCTTCTAAATAAAATACTAGCTAGTGTGAGGGCCAAATTAGCATCGTAAAAATCATATTTAATATATTAAAAATAATGAATTAGGAATATTTTACTTTTATTGATTTTAGTTATTAAATTAAAGTAAAAGAGACTCTTTAATATATTAAATTGTGGTAAAACATGATGCCAAGATAGTGTAAAATAATTGAGAAAGGATAAAATTTAGGGGCCCATCATCCCCGAGACTGAAGATATGGAACGTCCTCAGGCCATAAAAAAATTGAGACAGGCCTGTATTCTTTTATGCCAACACTTTGGATTATCACCAATAATCGACAAAGAGTTATAGGAAGGTAATATTGTTGTTCTAAACAAAAAAAAAAAAACATTTTTTTAGAAAAAGAAGGATAAATTATAAGTGATAAGAATGACCAAAATAATTATAGATTTTAAGATTAGAAATATCTCATACATGCTCACTAAGACTAGAAAGGTTGTGTAGGGAATTTTCTTCGTGTTCCAAGATAAAAAAAACATGAGGGTATAGATGGTCCGGAAAGCCTATAGAAAACAAGTCATCCCTGAATCATTTTTCAAATACTTATTTTCATATAAGGAATAAGGATAAAGTTCACATTTTGAGTTAGTTAAACCTCTACAGTTATGGGTCCCACTTCTAAGATAGTAATATCCTAGATATATTTTGAATTAGATAACCTGGTCTAAGTTCAACTTACAACTATTCTATAATGAAAAATGAAATGGATTAACCATGTTTATATGCACTCGGGGTCTTCGTTTGATTGATCCATATGCATAAAAATATGTTTACTATGTCTCTTTTACCCAACATTGCCCCGCTGCCAGTAAGCCTGTTTAGTACCCCGACGGGCTTACCTTGGTACCATACAAGCATAAACCCACTTCCATCGAGCCTGTTCTGTACCCCGACGGGTTTTCTTGTATTTACCAAACTTCCTTATTTATGATTTTACTTGACATGGACCCACTGCCAGTAGGCCTGTTCAGTACCTCGACAAGTTTTCCTCATAACTACATATTTTTTTCAAAATATATTAAAGCATATGGAAGCCAATTGGTACTAGATTATATTAAGTTTTCTAAGCACATAAATCAATTAAATTTAACCCATGAGTAACATTATTTATAATAGCTTGAAATTATAGTTCATTCCAAAAGAAAATGACCTAAAGTTATCCTCTAGTCCCTAAGTCTATCCTCTTCATATAAAAGTTCAATAGTGTTCCTCCATAGGTATAAATGTCGCTTACTCTTATGCTACTACTTAATATTAAATATACTTAAATAACAAGCTTTGATGATGAGTCTAGGGCATACAAGTGACCGATAGGTATTAGATAGACCTTAAAGTTATGGTAAATTCCAATGTTACAATGAATAGTCAATGAATAGTAAGAAATATGCATGTATGAGGATAAATAAGGATTTTTAAAATTTTTTGGTTTAGACGTTAACATTATCTTCTTCATAGTGCTTTTATTGAAAAATAAAACAAAAAGTGAAGTTGCATTAATATTTAAGCTAAACATGCAACTTTTTAATTTATATGCATATTTTCTATCCCAAAAAAAGAAAGGAAATAAGATGAAAAATATACCTTTATCCACATATGAGAAGGTTATTCGAGTGATTACCAGAGTATGTAGCATCAACCAACTTACTTGTTTTTGCATCAGAAGGTTTCGAAGGAAGGAAAGGTATTGTGGCCTCGTTACCTCTTTGAATTAGCGTTCGATGTAATACTGATACCCACCTTCCTTCCTCAATCCATGAAGGTCCTTTTCTTCTAAATGTTCAATTTCTTGAGTACATGAAGGATCTATTGATATATATGTGGAGAACTCTGCAATTTCATGTCTCTCTCCATCAAACATAGTCTCCAAGTTTCTAGATTACTTGGTAGATTGGCAAGGAGAGTCTGCTTTTATCTCATGGGATTGTGGTTCTTCTCTTATTTATGGAGAGGTAGATAAATGCTTAGTTTCTATCAAAATTTTCTCTTCTTGAGAAGAATAGATCCCAACTTTTATTAAGATTTGAGAGAGTTCTTCTAAACTTATCATCTTCCTTGAATCCATATTGTCGGTTGATGAGTCCTGTCTCACACATGGGTTAATGTCCATGGTTCTTACAATGCCCAAAATAAAAATAGAAGTAGAGGGAAAAGGGTCGTAAGGCCATAGTCCATGGTTATTCCAAGGATGTCAAAATTTTCTCTTCTTGAGAAGAATAGATCCCAACTTTTATTAATATTTGAGAGAGTTATTCTAAACTTATCATCTTCCTTGAATCCATATTTTCGATTGATGAGTCCTATCTCACACATGGGTTAATGTCCATGGTTCTTCCAAGGATCTGATGTTCTAGAGCTGATGCTCAACATCAACTTGGAATGTGGGCCAGGGCTTCTTCCCAACACTTATAATTCTTATCTTGTCATGTGCTTCGGAGCTTCTTGCTCAACACAAATGTTTCATAACTCATGTGCTCCAGAGCCTCTCTCTCAACACAAACATTAAAATAATCATGCTCTCTAAAGCATCTTTCTCAACGCAAACATTAAATACTCATGTGTTCCATAGCTTCTCACTCAACAAAAAATATCAAATAGTGATGTGCTCTAGATATTGCGCTCAACACAAACATCTCATCAATTATGTGCTTCAGGGTCAACGCCCAACAAATGAAATCATATACATAAGACATATGAAACTGGCTTACGCCCAATGTATCAAACAAATAATCATGTTCATGTGGAGTGGGGTCTTATTCCCAATATACAAAATAAAACATCAAAGCAACATCATAAGCAATGGGGCTTATTCCCGTAAGTGTTAGGTCAAAAATTTAGGATATTACAATTTAAAAATTAATAACCGAGCTAGGTTCTACAGAAGGTATTTATAAGGGTGACATGACCCAGTCTCTTGTAATATCATTAATGTTAAAATACCAAATCGATATTATCGATGGGCTGGGGCACTGGTTATAGGATGAAATCCAAATTGGTATTATCATCTGTAATTTATTACTTAAAGATTAAAACATAGCACCCTGATTAGAGGAAATTTGGGGTCTAAAATGGGCCTTATAAGAAAACGTGCCAAAATAAGTTTTTGTGAGTTGAAATTCAAGAACCAATAGAATTTCAATAAAATGAGTCAACCATAATGGTTGAATTGACATATTTGTCATAAAAAAAAATACTTTTTTTGTTCGTATTTTCGACATATCTCATTGTGTTTTTACTCAAATTTCAATTGGGAAAGCTCGCTGGATGTGCAATTTGATTCTGCATCCAACGAGTACCCACACTGCACACTTTTGATGGAACCTGCTACCCCAAAAACAAGAAATACTTGAAAAAACATGATGATGTGAGTACCCACACTGCATACTTTTGACAGACCTTGCTACCCCAAAAACAAGAAATACCTGAAAAAATGTGATGATGATCATGTTTTTTCAGGTATTTCTTGTTTTTGGGGTAGCAAGGTCCATCAAAAGTATGCAGTGTGGGTACTCGTTGGATGCAGAATCGAATTCTGCATCCAACGAGCTCTCCTGATCGAAATTTGAGTAAAAACACAGGGAGATATGACGAAAACATGAACAAAAAAAGTAGTTTTTTTCTTTCTTCCCCCAAAATTAATCAATATTATTTTATTATTTTAACTATTATTTTATTATTTTCCTTAGGAGGCCCATTTTAGACCCCAAAATTCCTCTAATGTAGGGCTTATTTCCTTTACTACAAAAGAATCAGTATTATCCATTAAGAAAATAGTAGATTCCTTTTTAAATATAGTCTAGTCATCCTAATAATGGTTTCATAACTTATATACAGAGAATGGCCTTATGACTTCCATCAAAGAAAATGAAATGATAAATACAGGCTCATGGCCAACTTAGTATTTCTTTATCAAACTAAACTGTTTTATGAGTTAAGAAAATAACTAAAACTGTAACATCAAGACATGATTCAAAAATGAAAACGTGAAAACCCTCGCGAGTCTTTACAAAAATACCAAAACCCTTATTGGAAAATAAATAACAATATTTATTGTTGACAGTGGCCTTACGACCCTTTTTCTTTACAAGAAAGAATGATAGTGTAGAGGCCTCATGATCTAAGAAATCTTTAACCTATCCTTTATAAGTTTTTCCCCAAGGTTCCATAACTCGCTAACTATCATTTTTTAAGAAACGACTTTGTAAAATCAAAATAATATTCAAAGATCGTAAATATAAAAGCCTCGCTAGCTACATCCATAACCTTTTCGATAAAAGATCAACAATGAAAGCTATGTGACAGTGGCTCTATGGACCATAATTCTTTCCAAAAACGAATGCAACAGGTGAATGGCCTCATGGCCACATTACAGTATTACAAAATGACAAACTGTAGATCATTTTTACAACTGAGTTTTTACAAACAAAATCCCTCACAAGGTTTAAACAAATTTATTTGCATTCCTATAGAGACAGTCGAAGGACTGCTCTTACTTCTGAAAAGAAAACAAAAACATTAACCCTGTATTGAAGGTCTCTCTTTTCTATCCAAGTTTAAATGCCTCACGACTACCAAAGGGACTCATCACTTCCACGAACAACCAACACAAAGAGGGGTATCCCGACTATGTCTTATGAAAACAATTCAAACCACAAAGCCATGAAAAGAAAGGTCCAAGTGTTATCGGACCCCAAACCCCTTTGACACTTGGTTCGACCAGTACATCGCAGTAAACAGTCTTGGCTTTCTCCTGCACATACACAACTCATGTGTCAAACATATATTTTATAAATATTGAATTATGGCATAAAATCTTTGACCATTACGAAACTAGAGGAAGAAATACTTGTAAACAAAGCAACACGGTTAAAACATCAAACAAGTAAGCAAGAAAGAAGGGTGTCGAGGGCCGAATAGCTCGGCTCCTCCACCATCGTCGTCCTGAAGAGGTGATTACCTTTTCAACAGACAGAGACCAAGAAAAAAAAACCAAAAGCAAGTGAACCCTAAACAAAAATTCATCGGAAAGAGCAACAAAAACCTCAAGGATCATTGAAACAATAGGGTTTATGAATTGATGCCTAGAGTGGTGAATAGCTGGGTCATTTACGTGATCATGTAAACATCTATTAAAGCTTACCAAACTATATAGGGCATGGGTCAAGGTTATCCACCGTAGTATTTCTTTTAATAAATTTTAAGCTCAAACAAATGTTTAGTTCAAGGTTTGAACCACATTTTATATTCTTGCAAATTTTTTGTAGAGTATAATGTGAATCCCTTGTTGTCTTAGTCCTTATCTTAAGACTCATTCCATTCCTTGGCAAAGAGGTTTAATGCCTAGATAGTTTTCCACCTGCACAAGAAATATGAAGGTTCATGCGTTAGCCTTAAAGGCTAAGTAAGATTGGTGGCCTTTTCCTCCTTAGCTCATAGGTAGGACCAAAGAAAAATGGAAAACAAAAACAGTTTTGAAACCAACAGAGTTTTAAAGGCAGTTTTAGTAATGAAATAGTATACACTAGAATACTTAACAATGTATCAACATAATGACGTAAAAGAGGCATGCTAATGAATAACGCTAAACATAGGAACATGAGGCTTTCAGTTTAAATAAAGTCATTTTGTTAATTATCATCACAACAGAGAAAACATAAAGTATAACATCTCTAGGATTTATTCCTAGGAATTTGTAAAGTTACAAATAGTAAATATTTATTTATTTATTTATGAAATTTAGGGATTAGTTTCCAAACACTAGGCGTGATTGTCTCACTTGCATACAAACAAGAAAACAAATATACAAATCATGTTTTACATTTATTTATGTACAAAAATATAAAATTTGTTTTGCAGGAAAATGGAAGGTGTTGAACCATCTGCTGAAAATGGATCTCAGCACAACAATCTAGACAATATTTATGTAGAACTAAATAATCCACCTATCAAGTTACTACAAATAGTTAAAGAGTTAAAAGATGAACTACAAGTGAAAGAATTATGGAACTAAATCAGATGATATTAGACAAAATACTTAACAGAGGAAAAGATAAAAGAAATATTTATGAAACTGATTTTGAAACAATATCCTACAAACATAAGGGAAAGACAGAAAAATATTTTGATAGTGAATCTTGTTTAGAAGTTAATACAAGGTCACATAGGGGAATGTATAAATACACAAGTGAAAGTAGTGAAAGCGACCGTAAACCTAGGAGAAGGAAGTATAAGCCTTATGAAGAAATTTATGGGGAATTTTAAAAGATAACGCCTCCCATGTTTAACAGAGAAGTAGAAAAAGTGAAAAAGCCGAGGCTTGGTTGTCAGGAATGAATAAATATTTCCATATTTATAACTACTCTAACAAACTGAAATCTTGGATGGATATCTACAACCTAACTGGAAAAGCTGGAATCTAGTGGCAAGACATAAAAAAGTAAAAAATATTAAGGAGAAGTACCTAACCTGGAGAGTCTTTAAAAAATATTTTAAAATGAATTTTTTATCTGAATAGTACTACGAGGAAAGAGATAAAGAACTCTATGAACTAAAATTGGGCTCAATGTCAATGAAAGAGTTAAGTAGCAAATTTATAAGTATGTAAATATATGTACCTTACATAATTGATGAAAATACTAAGGTAAAAAGATTTTTAAGTTGTCTTCCCACTATCTTCAAGGATAGAATTGAGTTTGATAACCCGAAGACTCTTTAGGAGGCTATGAGAAAGGCTTATTTCTATTATGAACAGAGTAAAAAGAGAGAAAGCGTACCTATCTGGAAGAATAAAAGAACAAGTAACTTTGATTAGAATATAAAAGAGTTAAAGTCAAATAAGAGTTTTGGGAATAATTCTCAGTATTTATCCAAGAACAACTATAAAAGAGCATATTTTAAAAATAAATCACCACAAAATAATACAACACCAAAAGGTAGGGATATGCCTAACAATTTTGTTAAAAATAATGAACTTAAGGAACCTGTCAAGTGTTGGGAATGTCAAGGACCACACTATTCCAAGTACTGTCCAAACAGAAAAGGGAATTTCAGCAACATGCATACCATCCAAGAAGAGGAAACAGTTGGAGATGTAGCAAATGAAATGCCCGGAATAAATGCAGCCTTGGAGAACTAACAAGCTGATCATCTGACTTCCATGGTGGAAGTGCAAGGTATGATACAAAACTAGTTTGTTTCCATTCGGATTGATCCAGGTGCTAGTTTATGTTATGTATCACCTAGCATAGTGGAAAAATGCAATTTATATTTGAATTTTTTTGAAAAGCCTTGGCTATTCGAGTTAGCTACCGGAACTAAAAGGAAAGTGGTTAATTATGTTGAAAACTATAATTTTCTTATGAGTCAGTTTGAAACTCAAGTCAAGTTAAATATGTTACCATTAGAATCTTGCAATGTCTTAATAGGTATGGATTGGCTGGAAAGACATCAAGTAGTTTTAAACTGCTTTCATAAAACTTTTACTTGTTTAAACAATAAAGGAGAAAGGATTACAGTCACAACAGTACCTAGGAAAATTTCTCTTAGACAAATCTCAGCCTTACAAATGAAAAAGGATGTAAGAAAATGTTGTAAAGTCTTTGTTGTACACATAATAAATGATGAGCAAATTGCTAAAGAATATAAACCATGATTCGATGATATTCCAATCCCGGAAGAAATTCTAGGATTACCTCCAAAGAAAGATCTGGATTTTACAATCGAATTAGTACGAGGAGCGATACCTAATTCGAAGGCTCCTTATCGAATGGACATCTTGGAACTGAAAGAATTAAAATTACAATTACAAGAATTAATATAAAAAAAACTATATAATACCAAGTGTATCCCCTTGGGGAGCACTTGTCCTTTTCGTTAAGAAGAAAGATAGTACTTTACATCTATGTATAGACTACCGTCAACTAAATAAAATGGAAATTTAAAATAGGTATCCTTTACCCCACATCGATGATCTGTTTGATCAAATATGTGGAACGACGATATTTTCAAAAATAGACTTGAGATCTAGATATCATCAGGTCGAAATTAAAGACGAAGATATCTTTAAGACTGCTTTCAGATCTAGATACGGGCTCTACAAGTTTGTGGTTATGTTGTTTGGGCTAACAAATGCTCCAGCAACCTTTATGTGCTTAATGAATAGTGCCATAAGTAAATACTTAGTTAAATTTGTAGTCGTCTTTATAGATGGCATTTTAATTTATTATAAAACCAAAGAAGAACACGACGAACACTTGCAGCTAATAGTACAAGTTTTAAGAGAACATAAGTTGTATGCTAAGTTCAGTAAATGCGAATTTTATAAAGATAAGATACAATATCTGGGGAACGTGATATCCAAAGAAGAAATATTAGTAGACCCAGATAAGATAGAAGAAATAATTGATTGGCATGTTCCCAAGGACATAATGAATGTACGATCCTTTATGGGAATAACAGGTTATTACAGGAATTTTATAGAAGGATTTTTCAAAAATTGCAAATCCTATAATATCATTACAGAAAAAGGGAAAGAGATTTGTTTAGAATAAAAAATACGAAGAAAGTTTTAATAAGATTATTAACTATTACACCCATTTTAAAAATAATAGATCCAGAAAAAGATTTCGTTGTATGCATTGATACATGCAATGAGGTTTTGGTGGAGTACTGACACAAGAAGGTCATGTAATTGCTTACGAATCAAGGAATTTAAAAACACACCAAAATAATTATGCAAATTATGAATTAAAGCTCGCTGCCATAATTCATGCTTTAAAAATATGGCGCCATCATCTAATAGGTAAAATGTTCTTGCTAATGTCTGATAACATAAGCTTAAAATATATGTTCAATCAACAAAATATAAATGCAAGGAAAGCTAGATGGTTAGCTTTCCTTAGAAAATATGATTTTAAAATCAAACACATCAAGGGAAAAGAAAATAAAGTGGTTGATGCCTTAAGAACAAATACAATAACTAGTTTTATAGCTTCCATTAGCAGTTATAAAACCGAACTAGAGGATAAATTGGAAGAAGGAGTACAACTGGACACAAAATACCAAAGTTTAAGAGAAAAAATAAAACTTAGAATGTATCTGCAAATTTAAATACATATTATAATTTAAATGAAAATGTTTAATGTTCTATAAAAACAGACTTTATGTACCTAACATACCGAAAGTTAAACTACTTATTATGAATGAAGTACACAAAATATCTTATTCCGGACATCTGAGATATCAAAAGATGATAACAATGTTGATAAATGAGTATTTTTGGCCTAATATGAAAAATGAAGTTGTTGAATTTTTAGCTAGGTGTATAGAATGTCAACAAGTTAAAACTAAACATCAAAACCCAGCAGGTCTTTTGCAACCATTATCAATTCCAAATTGGAAATGGGAAGTGATCACTCTTGATTTTATAACTGGGTTACCTAAAAATCAGAAACAAAATGATTCAACAATGGTAGTTGTGGAAAAACTAAATAAGGAAACATACTTTATACCTGTTAAAACAACTCATAAAGTTGCTAACATTGCTGACATCTTTATGAAGGAAATATTTCGTTTGCATGGAATTCCAAAGGTAATAATTTCTGATAAGAATCCTAAGTTTATTGGTAATTTTTGGAAATATTTATTTAAAGGACTAGATACTAAATTGAGTTTTAGCACTACTTGTTATCCGTAAACTGATGGACAAAAAGAAAGAGTCAATCAATTACTAAAAAATATGTTATGAATGTATGTGAGATACTATCCCAAGAAGTGGGAAGATTATTTGCACTTAGTTGAATTTGCGTATAATAATCATTATTAAGCTTCAACAAAGCTTAGTCCTTTAAAAATATTATATGGTATGAAATGTAATACTCCTATTACATGGAGTAATCCAGTTGTCAGATTGATGTTAGGACATGAATTTTTAAAAGAAATGAAACTAATAGTGAAATAGGTACAAAGTAATTAGATAACTACCCATGACAAACAAAAGAGTCATGCCGACCTTAAAAGAACTTTGAAATAATTCCTAGTTGGTGAGCATGTATTTATTAAGGTAAAACCCAAAATGAGCTCTTTTAAACTAGGGAGTTATTCTAAATTAACACCCAGGTATTGCGGACCGTTTGAAATATTAGCAAGGGTGGGGCTAGTGGCATACAAGTTAGCTTTTCCACCTAACCTTAGAATACATAATGTCTTTCATATTTCTATTTTGAAGAAGTATGTACACGATGCTACTCATGTGATCGACTAAAATGTGATTTAGGTAGAACCCGAAGGAGATTTTTAGGTAAAACTGGATTGTATTCTCGATAGGAGGGAAGTTTTCTCTGGAATCGCACCATTAAATAGGTAAAGGTGCAATGGAAACACCTCAGTCCAGATGAATAGACCTTGAAATTGGAGAGTGATATTCGGGTGTCATATATGGCTCTGTTCCAAAAATACTCAGAATAAACTTAAGAAACATCGAGGACAATGTTGAACTTAAGCGGGGGTGTTTATAACACACCTAGAACTGAAAAATAAATATTTATTATTTATTTCTGAAAACATTATGTTAAACTTATTGTAATTTTTTATGACCAAATTGGTCAAGGATGACTGTAATTGAAGAATTATTTATTTTAATTATTAAAAAGAAGAGACACCTATCCAAGGGAGACTATTAAATTAGTGTTCACTGACCTACTATGAGGAATGGGCAACTGTAGAAGGATGGTTGACAAGTAATAGCACTAGCATTTCACTTTCTAGTTGTTCTAGGAAGCATAATCCCTAAAATTGTGGTCATGTTCATAGAGAGGGCGAATTGAACTCGTGGTTCATTTAATTCCAAAAATGACCCAAATACCTAGGAAATATTATAAATACCACCAATTTGAGCAAGAGGCTCACTACTCATTCGATTTCAAGTGAATGTACCTTGTGATTGTTGCAGATTGAAAAGTCAGGAACACAAGGAATTTGATGAGGGGATAACTAAAGTGGGATTGAAGAGTTAGGTCTCCTACTCAGTGCTAAGTTATAGCAAGTGGCTGTGTGGGCCATTATCCAGTGATCTTTGTCCTAGTGGTTCAGTGAACAGGCTCGGGGGTCTTAAGCAAGTAATCTTGGTTGCTTCAAGAGAAGGTTGGGTGGAAAAGTCTCCTTTGTGTGTTTTTCCCCTCTGCATATTATCTAGGTTCTAATTTTTATTTAATTATAAGTCTATAATTTTATTTGGAAGTATGCTCAGTAGCTGAAAGTAGGATGATTGGATATGTTATGAACTCTGTATCTGAAAACTATTTGGAATATGTTCTAAGAGAAGGGATCTATAATTCTGTTTATTCAAAGTTAAGGTTTGAATTTATTGTTCTAGTTATTCTATTAAGTGCACCTTTTAATGGATGTTTCCCTTTTTCTTGTATATTTAGTCTAGTACCTCTAGTTTATTTTCAAACTATTATATTATTAAACTTAGTGGTATTTCCTTTGTTAGTCTAGGTTTAAAATAAAATATAACTATAAGTACAGAGATTCATAAGTGTGTGTATATATATGAGACAAATAAGACTATTTGATAACTCTGTAACCTAATCATATAGTTTCTTAAATAAAACCAAGGAGTGCTTACTATAAACATATCAAGGGTTTCAACCTAATACATAGTATGCACGTTTATGCACATGATAAATTTTTACAGCAATAAACATAATAATTTCAACTTAGAACCCTACTCAGTATGTTGCGTAGGTTTTAGGGTTGAGTTCCTGCTTCTTCATCACACTTTAGATCAATTAAGATAATCAAACTTGAGTTTAAAAATTAATAACTGAGCTAGGTTCTACAAAATATATTTATAAGCGCGACATGACCTGATCTCTTGTAATATCATTAATGTTAAAATACCAAATTGAGATTACCGACGGGGTGCAGCACTGGTTACAAGCTATAAGACGAATTGGTATTATCATCTATAATTTATTACTTACAGATTAAAACATAGCATCATTAGGGATTATTTATTTTACTACAAAAGAATCAATATTATCCCTTAAGAAAACTGTGGAGTCCTTTTTAAAGACAATTTAGTCAACCTTACAATGGTTTCATAACTTGTAAATAGAGAATGGCCTTACGGCTTCCATCAAAGAAAACGAAATGATAAATATAGGATCATGGCCGACTTAGTATTTCTTTATCAAACTTAACCTTTTTATGAGTTAAGTCAATAACAAAAACTGTAACGTCAAGACAAGATTAAAAAATGAAAAATGTGAAAACCCTCGCGGGTCTTTACAAAACTATCAAAACCCTTACAGGAAAATAAATAACAGTAGTTATTGTTGACTGTGGCCTTACGACCCTTTTCCTTTACAAGCAATAATGACAGTGTAGAGGCCTCATGATCTGAGAAATCTTTAACCTATCCTTTATAAGTTTTTCCCCAAGGTTCCATGACCTACTAACTATCATTTTTTAAGAAATGACTTTGTAAAATCAAAATAATATGAAAGACCGTAAATATAAAATCCTTGTGAGCTACATCCATAACCTTTCCCATAAAAGATAAACATTAAAAGCTATGTGATAGTGGCTTTATGGCCCATAATTCTTTCCAAAAACGAATGCAACAGGTTATCGGTCTCATGGACACATTACAATATTACAAAACGACGTACTATAAATCATTTTTACAACTGATTTTTTACAAACAAAAGCCCTCACAAGGTTTAAAAAAATTATTAGCATTTCTATAGAGACAGTTGAAAGACTGCTCTTACTTATGAAAAGAAAACAAAAACATTAACCCTGTATCGAAGGTGTATCAAAGGTTTCCCTTTAAAGTCCAAGTTTAAATGCCTCACGACTACCAAATGGACTCATCCCTTCCACCAAAAGCCAACAGAGAGAGGGGCGTCCCAACTATGTCTTATGAAAACACGTCAAACAACAGAGCCATGAAAGGCAAGGTATAAGTCTTACTAGACCCCGAACCTCTTCAGCACTTGGTTCGACCAATACGTCCTAGTAGACAGTCTTGGTTTTCCCCTGAATGTACATAACTCAGGTGTCAAACATATATTTTATAAAGATCGAACTATGGCATAAAAACTTTGACCATTACGAAACGAGAGGAAGAAATACCTATAACCAAAGCCACACAGTGAAAACATCAAGCAAATAGCGAGAAAGAAGGGTGTCAAGAGACAAATAGCTCAGCTCCTCTCCCATCGTCGTCATGCAAAGATGCTAACCTTTTCAACAAACAGAGACCAGAAGAAACAAACCAAAAGCAAGTGAGCCATAAACAAAACTTCATCGAAAAGATCAACACAAACCTCGAGGAGCATTAAAACCCTTGGGTTTACAAATTGATGCCTCGAGTGGTGAACAACTCGATCATTTACATAATCACATGAACATCTATTAAAGCTTACCAAATTATATAGCGCATGCGTCAAGGTTAAGGTTATCGAGGGTAGTATTTCTTTTAATAAAGTTTAAGCTCAAACAAATGTTCACTTCAAAGGTTGAACCACATTTTGTATTCTTGCCAAATTTTTGTAGAGTATAATGTCAAGCCCTTGTCCTCGTAGTCCTTAGCTTAGGACTCATGCCATTCCTTGGCAAAGAGGCTTAAATCCTAGATACTTTTCCACCTGCACAAGAAAAACCAAAGGTTCATGCATTAGCCTTAAAACCTAAGTAAGACTCGTGGCGTTTTCCTCCCTAGCTCATAGGTAGGACCAAAGAAAAAAGGAAAACAAAAACACTTTTGCAACCAATAGAGTTTTAAAGGCAACGAAATAATATCAACTAGAATACTTAACAATGTATCGACATAATGACCTAGAAGAGGCATGTTAATGAATAACCCTAAATATAGGCACATGAACACATGAGTCTATCTATGTGCACATGAGTGTTGCAATTTAAATAAAGACATTTTGTTAATTATCATCACAACAAAGAAAGCATAAAGTATAACATCTCTTGGATTTAGTCCTAGGAATTTATAAAGTTACATATAATAAATGTTTTTTATTTATTTATGAAATTTAGAGATGTGACACATGATGCAACTCATATGACAATTTTTTCTTTATGTATGGTAAGTTTTCATCTTTCTCTATGGACTGGACAAGCTAGTTCTTGTAGAGAGTGTGGTCTATCTGTTTTGGGAGATAACTTTTGTCATGCATTTTTTTTATCTAGTGGATTTTGTAGAGAGTGTGGTCTATCTATTTTGGAAGACAAGAATGTGAAAAGAAAAAAAATTATTTTATTTTGGAAGATAAAAATGTGAAAAGAAAAAAAATGGTTTTTGTATTTAATTTATTAATTTGTAACACATTAATAATAATAACTTAAATTAGCCATTGGCTTATCCCTGTCCCATGCTTAGTGCCTAAAGAAAGAAGCACCTAAAATAGATCAGTGGAGCCATGTGACCTTTGTGGCTTATTTCCTTGGTTCCAAATATTGAACTTTTCTAAATTTCATATTTTAATTAAAAAACAGTATAAGTCTAAAGTAATCACATGGCAAATCTACAATATATATATATGGCATGCAACAGAGTAATAAATGCTGTGGTGGCTACACTCTGAATTGTTGTATCTCAAACAATAATGTGAGATACAACTACAACAATTTAAGATCCTACTCTCTGCTGCTGCATGTAAAATATTTTTTTTTGCCTATATATGCCGGTTTGTTGGTTGTTTCGTAAAACGTGACTTTTTTATGGGTATCTTACGGATTCGGCTGAAAGGACCGTTGGTCGGTTGCCCATGTGCCGTTCATTGAAAATTCCAGAATCACGGCTCCTTCCAACGTAATTAAGTGAAGTATTTGTTTGTCTGCTTCGATTTCATTCACTTCACTTCTTGTATTTGTGATTTAATATATACGCGGGGAACATACTCCAATCCATTCACAGGGAAGCGAGGTGTGTTGCAGAGGAGAGCAAATGGAAAGAAACACTGAAAACATGAAAATGAGAAGCACAGAAGGGCAAAGGCAACGACAAGGCGCCCCGATTCCGTCCAAAGCGGAATTAAGAAAAGGTCTCTGGTCACCCGAGGAAGATAAGAAACTCTTCAATTATATCATCCGGAGCGGCTTTCAGGGCTGCACATGGAACGATGTCGCTAAGCAAGCTGGTAATTAATTAAATACAAACTCCAACAATAATTTCAATGTTATTATTGTATTCTACAAGTCAATATTTGGCAAACTTGAGATATATCCTTCCGGCAATACTCCAAATTATTTATAAATAATAACTCTTTTCATTTGATCAATAATTTCACTGTATTATTGTATTCTACAACTCAATATTGAATCCCAGTTAGAAATATGCTACTAGTATATAGGATGACCATTAATAAAATGCAATATTGCACATACAGGTCTCCAGAGATGCCGGAAAAGCTGCAGGTTGAGATGGTTTAACTACTTACGTCCTGGCCTTAAACGCAATGCAATTTCGTCCCAAGAGGAGCAATTAATCATACATTTACAGTCCATTCTGGGTAACAGGTTTCTAGTTTTCTCCTTACCTACGCCTCTCCTTTCATTTATTGTCAGTTGCTTTTATCTTCTCTACTATATTTCTTTATTCGTACTGAATCGATTTCTTTTTGCTCGTCCGTTCCTTAACATGGTATTGACGACTCAGGTGGTGTAAGATTGCTGCGAGTTTGCCAGGACGTACGGACAGTGAGATCAAGAATTACTGGAACTCTTGCATCAAGAAGAAGCTCATGAACTTGAAACACTGCAGACCTTCCCCATTCGAATGTGATCCCAATCCATCAGAATGTGATCCCAATCCAGTTTGTGTTGGTCCTCGTGTTGCTGCTAATGAAGCGCCTAGCTGCGCCATCACCAAAACCATTCCTCCACTCGTTGACATCAACGCATTGAAAAGAAACGCCATTGAAAACGATGGGGAACATACTCCAATCCCAGGAGAGCTAAGTGGTTGCAGAGGAAAGCAACAACTGGAAGGCTACACTGGAAAACTGAAAATGAGAACCACAAAAGGGCAAGGACAACGACAAGGCGCCCCATTTCACTCCAATGCAGAGCTAAGAAAAGGTCTCTGGTCACCTGACGAAGATAAGAAACTCTTCAATTATATCATCCACAATGGCTTTCAGGGCCGTACATGGAACGATATAGCTAAGCAAGCTGGTAATTATAATTTCAATCTTATATACTTGTTTCCTCCTTATTTCGGGTTAGAAATATGCATAAAGGATTCCATGTTAAAAATATGCTATTATTATATTGGATGGCCATTAATAAAATGAAAATCCAATGAACATACAGGTCTGCAGAGATGCGGGAAAAGCTGCAGGTTGAGATGGGGTAACTACTTACGCCCTGACCTCAAACGTGGGGCAATTTCATTCCAAGAAGAGAAATTGATCATACACTTACAGTCCATTCTCGGTAACAGGTTCATGTTTATCTGGAGACCTGCGCCTATCCTCTCTTCTATTATCGATTGCTTTTATTTTCTCTCTTCTATTATCAGTGAATGTTGACCCGATGAGACTTTTGCTCTTTCGTTTTTTAACATGGAGCTGAATTTATGGTATTGACGATGCAGGTGGTGTAAGATTGCTGCGAGTTTGCCAGGACGTACCGACATTGAGATCAAGAATTACTGGAACTCTTGCATCAAGAAGAAGCTCAACCTGAAACACTGCAACTCTTGCATCAAGAAGAAGCTGATCAAGAGGCTGAAACAGTCTTCCCCATCTGGATGCAATCCCAATCCAGTGTCTGTTGATCCTCCTGCTCCTGATCCTGCTCCTGCTCCTGGCTGCACCATCATCAAAACCATCCCTCCCCTTGTTGACATCAGCGACTCTTTGAAAGGAATAATTGAAAATGATGGCCACATCATTAGGGCAAATGAAAACGACAATAACATCACGGAAGACTATTCGTGGTTGACGTCATCTAATACAACTGATTTTACTGATGTCTATCGAGGAGCTTATAACACTGAAAAGACGGGAAAGAACAGCCTGGAAGATGAGGGGAGGCTAGTGCATGAAAAGACTGCCGACCAGTCATATCCGCCACTTAATCCCGGCAACTATGTTGATCAGTACTGTAACGTTCAGGCTCATGATGAGAGCAAGGATCGTGCAATTTTGAGCATGCCAACATATAATGTCAATACTCCTTCAATACTGAAGGAACTACAGCATGGTGATCAACGCGGGGATAGCTTAACAATTCCGAATGGAGAAGTTTTTACAGGAGGAGTGCAGGATAGTGATCAGCAGGATCGCTCAACAATTCCTAATGGAGAAGCTTCTACAATGTTAGCAAGCAGAGCGTTCGACTTTAAGTGGGGATTTGGTGAAGCCATTTGGACAGAGGGCGACCAACTGCACAACATCTTCGATAATGATATCGCCGCTTCTTCATCATATCTGGATGAAATATGGCCTTCGCCCTTTGACGACGTACTTTCTAATTTACTTGAACGCTTTTGAATATAGGAATCTACCTTTTCTTCAACACAAAGTAGGTTATACTTTTATGTATCCAATCTGTTTACGTGTGTCACTTGTGTAGTGGTTTTAAAAGGAAAATGTTCATGCCATTAACGAAACGAAGGATTATATTTTGTTATTTTGTTACTGGTAGTTAATTTTGTTTATTAATTTAAACAAGTGTAAATTTAAATGTCAAGTTCTATTAAGGGTTAAGAAGGATCAAATATCAACAAGTTATTAGTTTTGGTGTGTCATATATAGTTATTGATTTGATTTAAACGAAAAGAAATTTTTATTTATTTAAAGTTTGCATATAATATTTTTATTATTAATATCAAATATTATTTATGACTCATATATAATATTTTTTATTATTTTATATCTATTGTTTTGATTTAAACGAAAAGAAATATTTTTTTTATTTAAGATTTGCATATAATATTTTTATTATTAATGTCTAATATTATTTATGACTTACATATAATATTTTTTATTATTTGATATCTGGTTAATAAAGAACATTACAACATCTCTTCCATATATGGTTTTAAAACCACGTGAAGTGCCCTCCTAAAACCATGGGTTGTTTAGGAGGGCCTTGCAAATGGTTTAAAACCATGGGTTGGTTAGGAGGTCTTGCACATGGTTTTAAAATCATGTGCAAGGCCAACATTTCTTTTTGGGACAATTCAATTTTTTATTTCTTATTATTTTGTTAGCTAGAAACATTACAACATCTCCTTCATATTAACTTGTTTTTGTGGCTTACATTTATTTTGGTAAATAATTAAATTTTTTATTTTTTATTCAAACCTTACATAACTTTATATAACTCTTTCATAGTACGCTTTAGAACACCTTTCTACGCAATCATAATTTGACACTATTGATATATTGTCTACAAAACAATTGAGAGTTGCTTAGAGAAATTAGAATAAATTCAAAATATTATGTATAAGTGTAATAATTATTGTATTGATATTAGTAATGGACAATTAAATTTTGAAAAATTAAATTTTAATTATTTAAACAATTATAAAAAAACTATTATTCAATTTTATATTAAAATTATTATATATAAACCATAGATATTTTAATATTTTGTATTAATATAATTATGTAATTCTTTTAATATACATATCTATAATTACAATTATATTTTTTTATATTTATTGATTTTATAAATTAAATAATAATAGTAATAGATTGAAATATATATAATTTTTATTATATTATTGATAAATAATATATATATAATTTGTTTCATTTTATTTATATATATTCTTTTAATTATTAAAGATTTTGCAATAATGACAACACAGAAAAATGGTCAACATCTAAAAACAATTACAATTATTGTCTAATTATTTTTGTAAAAAGACATTAAAGATTTTGCAATAATGACAACACAGAAAAATGGTCAACATCTAAAAACAATTACAATTATTGTCTAATTATTTTTGTAAAAAGACATTGTTACATAATAGATGAACAAGAAAATTAACCAGTAAAAATATCTTTTTATATTAATGTGTAATTGTCAATTAGTGAAATGAGTTTCCCCATAATGTTAAATAAATAAATTTTGCAATTTTCTTATATGTAATTTTTAAATATCTCTTCTTAAAAACAATTAAGAAAGTAATATAAAATGATATTAAGTAAGTAATTTTCAATATTTATTTATCATTATCTTTATGGTTATGTTTTAAATTATATATATAATTTATTTTTTTTATAAACTTTTGTAAAGTTAAAAAATGATTAAAAATAAATATATATGAAAGTAACATTTTTGTTTTTTTAACCCACCATTAAGAATCATCAAAATGAATATAAAAAGTTTATTATCTTTTGATAATGTAATGCACGTGAAATTAATAATTTATTATTAATTTCTTTTGAAAAATATTTTAATTATTAATTTTTTTTATTACTTTTTACAGAAAATAAAAAATAAAACATTTGTAATGAATTATTATTTATTAATAAAATATAGTGAAGGGAGACAAAAGTGGGGGAGAAAAGTAAAAATAACTGTTTAAGATTGTTTGAGGGCCCATAAGAGGAAAATACAAGTGGATGAAGCTACAGAGTAATAACTCAAGATGGAGGAGCTATCATCTCCAAAAATCAGGTCACAACTCTTAGTTGACTGCTAAAGAGCATGGGGCTCATAAATGACCAAGTCCTAGGAAAATACTATATATTAGTATGTCCATAAGCAAGCACAAAGCTAGAATTGGACGGGGATTGAATATGAGAATGCAAGAGATGGCGCATTGAGGGATTTTTCTCTTGTGGTTCAGCAAACAGGCTCAGAGGTTTTGGACCAAGTAACTTGGCTGCTCTCGGAGTTGGTTGGGAGAAACAAATTTTCCACTTTTGTCTTCATTGAAGTGGTGCCAGGTTGTTATTCTATGTTTTAAATTTACAATAGAATGTTTTATTCTATATCTACAATGATTAATGTAAAAAAAAACTAGTATTCATCCACTAGTCTAGTTCATTTATCAGTTTTAATTCAATTATTTTTTATTATAAAGGCTAAATGGTAACTAGGGAAGTTCTTAGATGAGGCATCCATATGTGAGTTAGGATTTTCTTTTTACTAGTTATATGCTGAAAATCAAATTTTGTACTTAATGGATATGTTATCGATTTATATCTATTTCTTCCCCATGTGACATATTTAATTGGTATACGTCTGCATTCTTTTCTTTTATATTTATTTCCTATTTTGTAAATCGAAACTCATAGTAAGAAGAATCACTAAAACTTATAATGCTTGTTAATATAAATCTAAAGATCTCATGATCTAGATGGAGGGAGGAATAATTTATATTCTATTCTTTAAAACAACAAGTTTATATATAAAATCTAGTTCTACACATATCTAGAAACGTATTAATATATTATTATAGAATCTTATTAATATGCATAACCGAACTTCTATAAATAATCTTATAGCATAGATAATATAGGGATAATCACTTACATATTAAACATAATAAAACTATAAACAAATCCTTTATGGATCTACATATATTTAGTCCCATTTGGATCGAGGACTCATAAGTAATTAAATCTATCCAGATCACAGATCTACAGTAAACAAAACTCTAAGGAAAGTTAAATAAATTAAATCACTTTACACACGACAGGTCATAAGAAATCAAGTCGGGATCCATTAGTTATCTCTATGATCAAGATATGTAATCACTTAAACCATCCTTTCTAGATCCTTAAATAGTCATAACCAGGATCACAAATCCAAAGTAAATAATTAGTTACAGAGTATATATAGTTAATAAATCATCCCTTATGGATCTCGTTTAAATGGTCATAGTTAGGCCATATATCTACGAAGTAAACAAGGTGCGGATTAAAGTAAAATAAATCCAATATTTAATCGTAAGCATACACACTAGCTGTTGCAACTACGATTTTTTTATCAAAGTAAATATTCATTTTCAAGGACTAACGTTAAGCCTTTCGACAAAGGAAGCTCAGTATTCAATGAAATACATTGAGTAGATCCACATGAAATCCAAACCAATTACTTGATGTCATGATATCTTTACTCCATGATATCACTATTTAACTACTCTATAGAAATCATGTGGGTCGTATTAATTAAACAATACCAAGTTAAGTATTATGGTTGTAATCTCGTGTTAAATGGCCTCCATCGTTAATCAACAAGTAAATCAAAATACAAAAACAATGTTGATTAAACCAAACAATAACCTTCTTACAGGCTTCATCGAAATAACAATAACAATATCATTATTCTATACATAGTAAGAGTTTAAACTAAGACTATATCAACAAAACTTAAACGATCATAAGACCATTAAGAATGGAAGTCTGAGAATTGACATTTTAAACTTGGATACATTTCTCAGTTAAGACCCTAAGAGTTGCTATGTTTCCAAATAGTTAAAACAATAAAAAAATGCGAGATTACAGAGTGGTTGTAAGTCCATCTCAGATGGCTTCCACCTGGTTGTAAAAACCACCCACATTTCTCTAAAAACAAAACCAGCGATGTGGATGTAAGACCATCCACGATGGCACCCATCGGGTCATCGCTTTACGCATAGGATTGTAAGCTATCACACCTAAAAACCCTCTGTCACATTCCCTCCCCTCTACCTCGCCGAGGAGAGGACGTGACTGCACTGCTGCTATTGTTAAAATAGGGAATCTAGCCCCATGATGATAGCAATAAAATGCATTGAGCATAAAATTATATGAAGATGTATAATCTATTAAAATACAACGGAAGAAAAACACATTCAACATGTTCCTGATAATTTAAAACAAATACCATTGCAGAACTTAGATACACAATATAAATACTTATCTTGAAAATAAATTTTCCTGCAACTAGCTATGTCGCTCCAACATTTTTCCCAACCATAGGCCAGTGTGCTCATCAATCTCTCAGCACCACTTCCACCCCCGAGTTGGGTATGATTTCTACAAGGAACTAGGGAACAACAGCATGCCCACACATAGCCAAAACTCATCAAAATTCATCCAAGCCAAACATAGTTGGGTTTATTAGGCTACTAAGAAGTGGAAAGGAGAATTGCTAAGCTAGTGAGATCAACCACAGAGCTATGGACACCTGCACTAGATCCGGCTTGGCCTCTAGAATACCTACACACCCAACGCAAGGAATTATTGCCTTCACTGCTACACAGTTTCTCAGGCCATATCTTCCCTTCCAGTGCTCTTCAGGGTGTGTATAGAAGATTTTGCAGCCCCTCTTGATCTGTTTGTGAGGTTTCTCTCTTCACTAGGTTCATTAAGCCAATTATGGGCATCTTCCACTCCTAACAGTTCAGACAAAATAATGATTTACAGAACCACAAAACACAAGTGTTGGGTATGAACAAAAACGACCTCAGAACCAAAAACGAAAAATGGTGAATGGGAAAAAATGACCCTGCGTGACCAATGGGAATTTAGAAACCATTTATGGGCACTACAGGAGCAAAACGACCTTAGCAAATACCCAAAATCGTGAGTCTCCTCTCCAATTCAATGTGCAACACAAAAATGAATTTCTGGGCATGGAGAAAATGAGGAAAGGACATAAAAACGTGATTCTCTGCCACAAATTCACTTAACAATACAAAAACAGGTTTTCCCAGCCATGGAAATGAAGGTAATTGTAGAAAACGTGAAGGAGAGATCTTAACAAGCTTCCACTGCGTGAGGAAATGAAGGACGTGAATGCATAATGGGATGAGAAGCAATTTTTGGGTGATAACTTGCCTAGTAAGTCAAAAGCATGTTTTTAAAAAATGGGTGACTTCGTCAATTCGAAATTTCCTTCCATACTCTTCCAATCCCAAGGCATTAACTACCTCAACTAATTTATGGAAGAAATAAATGATTGG